>MU551535.1:240073-269744 GCA_024362625.1 Silurus asotus | reverse complement strand
TGTGTGTGTGTGTGTGTGTGTGTGTGTGTGTGTGTGTGTGTGTGTATCAGAAAGTCACTCATGACATACAAGAAGTGGAGCTGAGAGCAGTGTGTGTGTGTGTGTGTGTGTGTGTGAGTGAGAGAGAGAGAGACAGAGAGAAAGTGTGTGTGTGCGTGTATGTGTGTGTGTGAGTGAGAGAGAGAGAGAGAGAGAGAGAGAGCGCGTGTTCTCCCACTCGGATAATCCTCCTCTGCGGTTTCCACGGGGACTGTACGGTGTGTATGGCTTTGCGCGTGGGTTTTGCGGGACCCCGAGGCGCGGCGTGGAGACACTGGTGCGCGCGCGGCCCGGCGCGGAGCCATGAGGGTTTCTAGGCGCACGCGAGGAGCGTCTGAGGAGCAACAGCGACTTTGATCATGACAGCAAGCGAGCTGAAACTGCGGCGCTCCTTCAGCCAGCAGCTCCGCTACTCCACATGCAGAGCCTGGACTTTACTGGGCAAGAAGGGCCGCCGGAGGAGACTCGCAGGTCGGTGAGGAGCTGAAACCTCCAAGAGAGAGAGAGAGAGAGAGAGAGAGAGAGAGAGAGATAATAAAAATGGATATGAAACGCAAACTTGTTAATAACCTGTTACACCTACAGCTTTTTATTGTACTTTCCGAACGCGCATGCGGCATAAAATATGCAAATTGCATATTATTACGTCATAAAATTGTTCGCGCTTAGAAATAAAGGTACTGGATTTTTTCTCCATATTGGTGCATGTAATGTAGCTTCACCTTGGAAGCATGAGCATGTGCATGCAGAGATACAGGATAAATCAAACATCTTTGACTGAGAAAATACAGTTTGGAAGGTTTATTCCTGAGAGTTAATCAATTAAATTAGTATTAAATTTTCAGCAAAAACTCGGGACACAGTCTGAGGATCAGATTGTTTTATTTAGATAATCACGTGTAGTACAGCAAAGCCTTTTTCCTGGAGACCTGATTTTATTTCAGACAACCTTGTTCCCATAATCCTGTGTGGATCAAAATGGGATCTCGGTGTTATTTGGCAATTTGAAGAAACATCAGTAGAAACACTTTTCTGGACACCTGAGTGTGTGATTTGCTTTACTGTGTTTTTATTTATTTTATTTATGATTAATTATGATTATTATTATTATTATTATCATTATTATCATTATTATTATTATTATATGTGGATCGGCCTGTATATATATATATGAGTGCACTAGATGTCCACTAGATGTCAGTCAGTGCAATATGGTTTGTTTTCATTGCAAGTTTTCTGTCTATATATTTGCCCACGTTTTAAAAAAAATTTAGACCAATAATAGTGCAATTATTATTTAAAGCTGATTTATGCTTGGTTTGTGAACACATGCACAGAACTCATTAAACATCTAGGACCCTTAAAAAGTCGATGTTACTTCAAAATACTACTTACGTTTTCTTGGTAGCTAAACCTTGAGTTTTGAATTTAGCTTTAAAGTTTAATATTTGGATTTTATAGTTTTTTTAGAGCCTTGTATAGAGGGTTGTGTAGCCAAATTTAGGACACCTGATCCTAAGATTTGTGCTTTTTAAACATCCCATTCAACAATTCATCTCCATTTGCTTGTATAAGAACCTCCACTCTTCTGTGAAGATGTGACTCTAGATTTTGGCAGGATTTGTGAAGAATAATTCAGCCACAAGGGTGCTAGTAAAGTCAGGTACTGATGTGATCACCTACATCATCAAAGGTGATAGCGCTGATATAGCACATATAGCTGGAAAAGTCAGGTGTCCCAATATTTAACATTTAACCACAAATATAAACACTTTTGTTAGAATAGAATTTTCCAGCCATATGGTTCATCGGTTACCTCAAAGTTGGAGGCACACATTTGTAAAAGACGCTTTCAAATGTGGTCGCATGAGATTTCCCTTTCATTTGAACTAGGAGCCCCGAATTTGTTCCTGCATGACGATGCTCCTGTGCACAAAGCCAGCTCTATGAAGATACGCTTTACATGGGTTGGAGTGGAAGATCTCCTGCTATAGAGCTCTGACCCTCTCAACCCTGTTTTCACCTTTGGGATGAATGTGAACGTTGACTGCACCCCCAGGTCGCTTCACCTCACCTACAACACTACCTGATATTACTAGTGCTCTTGTAGCTAAGCGAACCCCCCACACAAATCTCCACAAACGCCAAATCCAAAATCTGGAGGGACATTTTCCCTGAAGAGTGGGAGGTTATTCGAACAGCAAATGCGGACTAAATGTGGACCGTCGTCAGATGTCTTACAAATGTTCGTCCATGTAGTCTAGTTTAGTGATGTGTATATTTGAGCCTGAGCCTTTCAACGCACATCATCACCAAATACTTTTTTAGCCGCTATGTGAATGTGGCATCCTTTACATTGTCTGCCAACGATGCTAACAGTATAAATAGGAGTGTTAAAAAGGTGAAAATAGTAGCAGCAGTAGAGCCAAAGGTGAAGCAGCAATGTTGAAGAGCTTATGGAGATGATGCATCATCTGTGGAGGACACATGAGATCCATTTAAAGACGTTTTATTTGTTTTGCACGCAGGCGCGTTTTTTTTTTTTATTTATTTTTTATTTTTACCAATTATAGTTACTCTAAAGAGCCGATCTGATTTTGTCGTTTTTGGAAAAAATACGGCGGCGAATCACTAAATGATTTCTTTTGACAGCTGAACCGCTTCAATCAAACTGGAATTTGGAGATAGCTGTAAAAATATTTTGCGAGGCTGCTTCGAGTCAGAGCAGCAAAATGTAACACACCTGCTGGATATATCTGGAACCGAGCCCCGATCTGAGACGCTTCCCAGACAAATATTTTACCTTTTCTTTTATTTCTTTCCCCCACTGCCTCTGTTGAGCACCTCTTCTCTCACCAGGTTCCTGAGAGAGGATTTTATAAGAGTATGGAAATGAAAAATAATAACAATAGAGGTCCAGGTGTTATTACGCTTTAGTACATTTATGCCATTTTTGTGATTATTGAAAAATTATTGAAGAGTGCAAAAGTTTGCACACCCGTAGGACAAAACTCAAGTCAAAACCAGAATCAGAATCAGGTTTATTGGCTATGTGTGTTGACTCACGCAAGGAATTTGGTTCTAGCTGTTGGTAACTCTCAAAAGACAATACAATTTGAAGAAGACCACAATATGCAGAGTATATGACAGATCAGTAATGTTTATAAAGTGTGAGAGTGCATAGTACTAGTAGTGTGCATCACTTAAGATTAAGAAAAAGCATTGAATCATTGAATTTGTTTCCATTAATGGTGTATGCAATGTGTGTATTTGTTTCTAAATCTCTATTGGGGTCTGCATAGAGTTTAAATATATCTTTATTCCAAGTAGGTGTGGTCTTGAACAGATTTACTGCACAAAACCGTAGTGTAAATAAATATCAGCGGTTTTAGCGTGACAGTTCCTCGACCTCAGCTTCATCACTCGAGTTCGTACTTGCTCCTAATTCTCATTTTTGTCATTTTGAATTTTGCTCGGATATTTCTGATTTGCGATGCAGTCATTAACTTCTTCTCATCACCCCAGCCCTGCGCTCGCCTCTACTAACTGGGTGAACTTTATGGCAAGCTTTCAAAATAAATAAATAAATAAATAAAGCACATGATTTGTTCAATCCAAGTAATGTATTCATTTGATGTTAAATCCCTGGTGTTCAGAGAGACTTGGAGAGCATGTGGAATGTGCATTCTTTGGCAGGCAGTAGGTGGCCTGCTCTCTCCTCAGTGTTTGCATACATTAATTCGTGGAGCTGTCAGCTATTTGTCATTGGCTGCTGTAAATAAATGAGGAGAGACGTGTTCTGGGACGTTGGCAAAGCCCTCTCGATTACGCGCTCTTGGAGAGCTTTCTGATCCATTTTTTTTTTTCACTCAGCCAGCACTCTTTTTAATCAATCAGTGGGTTCATTTGTCTAAAGCTGCCAGGATGACATTGACTGAGAGGATTATGGGGCTAGTGCTATGGCTTGAGCTATTCAATAAGAAAAGGAAACTTGTTCGAGTCAAAGACAGAGTTGGCATTGATATTTACAGACCAGGTGGCAAAAGGTTTTTGACATTTTACACAATACAAGCTATAGAATGACGCCACATACAAAAATAATAGTGTAGAATAGCATAACATCAGCTAGTTCTTCAGCTAGATTCCTCCAGATACCATCTGCTGCAGAGCTGCATTACCTAATCTAACCAGAAGGGTGAACCTACTTATCTTTAGCACATTGCTAGGTTCAGTTAGCTAGCTAGTTTAGCTAATGTTAATTTGCGTTTTATGCTAAACATTGTATCAAGAAAATTTATTCTGTGGTTGGAGTCTCAATGATTCACTATACTATATATAATGCAGGGCATTTAAGTTCATTGTAAAGGAGAAAATGACTTTGACGAATTTAGACTCTTGCGTAAAAAATCACATGTAAATATCACGTGACTAAGGTATTAACCTTACAACTATCTGTCTATTAACATGTGTGGCGGGTCATAAAACAGTGGTCCAAGACCAAAAAAGGGGTCTAGTTTATTGGTCATTAAAAATTAATAAAAAAAAATTAAACACACTATTTTTGGTCACATTTATTTTATTAGATTTGAAGTATAAAATAAAGCTTTACAAGAATAAATAACTAGATTAAAAGACGCTAAACGTATAGAACATTTTAACAGTGGTTCCTACTAAAGAATTTTAAACTTCTTTTCTAGAGGAGATGATTTCTGATATGTGGTAGGGAAGCTGAAGGCTCATTGGGTAAAGCGTTGGACTTTGAACCACAAAGTCATTAGTTCAAGTCCCTGTATCACCAGGCTACTACTGCTGGGTCCTTGAGAAACGCTCTTAAACCTCAACTGCTCATTTGTAAGTCGCTCTTGATAAGGACCTCTCTTAAATGCTATAAATGTAAATGTTTTCGGTGCTGTGTCACATTGCAGTATGGAGAAATATTCTTTTGTTGAGTGTGCATCGAGTGTACACTCGAAAATCAGTGTGCATTGTCGGTATAAATGAGCGAACAAATGAGGAACGACGTAAAGACAACACTACAAAATATCCTGTACACTTTGTAGAAGATAGGGAGCAGTTTCAGGGAACATCAGTAATATGTGCAAAACATTTTACAAATGCATTGATCATCATTATAGATTTATTATTCATTATTTATTTAATTCTGTTTCTGGAAATTTCAGATTTTATTCTCATTGAGAAATTATGCTTTTTCCTCTCTTTTGCTTCGGTTGCTAGCACTATATCATGTTTAATTCAGTGGTATTGAACTATTGAAGGTTCATGACAAGGTCCATCAAGTTCTACACACTACATAGACAAAGTATGTGGACACCTGTTCTTCATATTACTTGTAGAACATCTCATTCCATAGATTTAGGGAAGGATTTTCATTATAATTTGGAAATTTTCTTTTGGGAATTTAGTTCATTCATCCTCAAAAGCATTAGCAGACTCCGGTACTGAGATCTGTTCATCCCAGAAGTGTCCATTGGGGTTGAGGTCAGATTTCCGTGCAGGAAACTTTAGTTCTTCTAATATTTCCTTATGAAACCTTGTACACAGGAGCATTGCCAAACCTTTAATGGTATATTATATAATATAAAAGTTATTTACTTTGGTATAAACATTATTCTGGATGATGGTAATCAGGATTATGAGTTTTCTACATGGTTTGTAAAATGTAAAGCTTTTTTCAAGCCTAAAGTCAGACGATCTGTCACTGCAATCCAGTCGGTCATGTCTACCTGCTCCGGTGAACACCACGAGCAGACAGAATGTACTTTGTTTGTCTGCTCGAGCTTAAAGCCAACAAATTAAATCATGTGCGATGCTTTTGGAGAGTGTGTGTACGCAAACACTTCAGAACTGTCTCAGAGGAAAAACATGGCCTCGCCCACAGCTCGGTGCCAGGCTGCACGTGCAAGTGGGAAGGAATATGGACTGGGTCAGGTATGGAAGGCCGCTGAACACATCACGCTGAATCGTGCTCTTTGTCTCGTTCTACCGTGAGTGGTATGTGCCAGTCAGGGAATGAGAGAGGGGAATGTGTTTAACTTGGTGCTATGCCAGGTTGCACTTTATTCATATAGCCGCATAGTCTGGTTCTTTCCTTCTTTCTCTCTTAACGATGTGTTGCATCGATTTAAAAAGTTGCCATTTGTATCAGTGCATCGTTTTGAACATATTAGCATCGGGAAAATAGATTTATTTATATATAATTATTAGTAGTTGCGCTTTACTATTATTATTTAGAAAGTGTCCAATAATTTGTGACCAATATTTGATATGTAGATTGATTTCTCCTCGCTAAACTGTTTCTCCGCACCGCCGCTGCTACGTGAATATGACGCATCACAACACTACAGAGACCGAGGCACATCCTGAGAGTCACATAGTATACAGATCAACATGGCAGAGGTAGAGCTGCGTCTTTCTGCAGACAGAACAGGAAGAGAATGTCTGGTTTGTGAAAGGGCCCTGCGTTAGAAATCAGAAGGCACTTAAGTAAAGTGATGATTTGCTGTCTGTCTGAACCAAAGAAATAAAAGTGACCAATCTGAACTGTATTCAAATAAAAAAGGATCGTATTTTTTGCCACTGCATCATATTGCATTGAATTGCATTGTAAAAGGGGTGAATCGTTTCGCATCAGTAGCTGCTTCATGTGTATCTTTAATGTATCGTATTTTCGGCTATGCATCGAGATGCGAATCGCATCTGCGTCGGTTATAGTGATGCACATCAATTTACAATTTAATGTGCATTTACAGCTTTACAATTCTGTAAAGCTGCTTTGAGGCAATGTCTGTTGTGAAGAGTGATATAGAAATAAACCTGACATCGCAAATATATATATATATATATATATAAGTTACAGATTACTGCTAATTACGCTTTTTTTTTTTAGAATACACGATTGCTTTCTATTGTAAACTTGTGGTAAAAAAATCCTGAACTCACAAATATAATTTGTAAATGCAGTCAGATTCATGAATACTGGAATCCTAATCATGAGAATTTGGGACAGAATTCAGTTTTCAACTGTCTTTATCTCCTGTTAGCTAACACGAACGCAAGCTAAGTGAATGCTAGCTCTGTGTATGGTGGTATATTTCAAGTCAAGTCAAGAGGCTTTTATTGTCATTTCTCCTATATACAGTTGTACACGGTACACAGTAAAAACGAGACAACGTTCCTCCAGAACCCTGGTGCTACACTAAACAACATAGAGCTACAATACAACACAAAGCTACATAAAGTGCACAACAGTTTCGAAGTTTAGCTGCTGGTAAATTAAACATTGATGATATGTTTCAGTTGAGACCGACACAAAAATTTCACATGTATATCACATGTAATTTCACTAAATTGTAAATTATTTTGGATGGTGATATTAGTTTTTTGTATATTTTATAGCTCCTGACTTGTTTTTTTTTTTTTTTTTTTAAAGAAAGGGTTTTTAGGCATTTCTTGAAGTTTAGGAATATAAAATGTGTTTAGAGTTATAACATTTGTATGGTATAAATAGATTTCTAGTCTAAAATTAATTGATTTTGGCTATTTGAGCACTTCACTGTATGTGGCAGCTTTTTAGAGACTTTTGGACTTTCCTCTGAATTTTTTCTTCTAGATTGTGGTCATTGTAATCCAGACCGAATAAGTGTCATTCATAGAGTTTTCATTTCTTCTGATTGTATTTCCTTTTCTTTTCTGATCAGATGTGTCTGCTGATACACACAGGTGTGCTCTTACTGCCTTAATGAATGTCATTGTTTTGGAGTCATCACTCTGGGGTTTTCCTGTCTGGCCTATACTAAAGCGTGAAAGCCCAATTAGATATTTCACAAAGGTAAAAAACCTGTTCTGCCGTCTCAGAGGCGAGGTGCGGGTGTGTGTGTGTGTGTGTGTGTGTGTGTGTGTTTTGGGGGGGGTGTAGTTTGATTTGGTTTACTTGTTACTCATCCTAAAAATCACCACAGCTCTCTGCATTTGCCTTCTCTCACTCACCATTGTTAGCTAACACACTCCTCCTGAGTAAACTTGGCACCTGTGTGGGGCTTGACAGCGGCAGGTTTGTTCTTTTAGACCAGGGTGGTGTCTCAGTTCGCACTGTTTTTCTTTACCCTCCCATGCTCCCCCCCCACCCTTTCTCCACACTGTCAGCTCACAAGCATTCCTCTGGTATTTATATTTCCCTCCCTCGACTTGCCGTGCTCACACAGACCACGGATTCAGCTCAGCCTGAAGGGACGGCCCCTGTATCCCACCTCCTCATTGGCTCGACTGGTCACGTGGCTAAAAAGAGGAGGCTTTCCTGGTGCTCCTCCTGGATCCTGTCGTGATTTTCGGTCTCATACCTCACACGTGCAAGTCGTTCGGCGGACACACTTGTGCAACGTGTGTTTTTGTTTGCTTTATAAGCCAGTCGAGGGCACAGCTTGTCGTAACCATGTTCAGGGAGCTGCCCGAGGCTGAGAGCAGCGAGTGTTTGGGCAGTATGACCCCGGAGACTCAGGACATCTACCTGAGGATGGACCACCGCCGGCGACGTTCCGGGTACAGACTGGGTCGAATCATCGCCCGCCAACAGCTGCTCAAGAGGATAGGTGCAGGTAATTAGGTCCAGGTGGAGCCAGTGTATGGGTCAAAGTCTATGTGTGTGTGTGTGTGTGTGTGTGTGTGTGTGTGTGTGTGTGTGTGTGTCGCTCTAGAGCATATTTACTTTGCACTATGTACATTGAAAGTGGCTGGAGATTTGACTTTGGAGTTTGAAGATTTTAAAGTACACATTCCTGACATTTTGGTGTCATGTCTAACTGTTGAGCTGAGCCGATTGAACTGGTCATGAAGTAATCAGGCTTGGGAGTTTCTTAGAATTGCAACACCTCAGGCAGGATAATAATGAAGAATCTAAGCAAGCACTGCTTGACCTTTCAGGTCAGCCTGGCGGCTTTGTCCTAATAGGCATGGATGCTCACCTGGGGGGAGGTGAGTGGAGTAGGTGGTTGGGATCTTCTCACACCCTGATTTCTCCTGAAACACACTGTCATGATGTTGACATTTTTTATGATGGAGACTTCTTTGATTTAATTTGAAATCGTGAGGTACAAAATGACCTTGGGAACATGTTGCGTAGTCCGACATGCGTGCTTTATCAGTTATACTGTTCTTTCAATTGGACATGTCGTTTGGAATCTCAAGGCCCAGGCCCAGGCATGTGGGTCACACACACCGACACACACACACACACACACACACACACACATTCTGGGAATCTTGATGATCTCTGATAGGACACAGGAGGACATGTGTGGTCTTGTAGTTAAGGGGTTCACATGAGAAAGATGTCTGGTCTGAGTTTAACTCAAGGAATTTTGATCGGACCTGCAAGAGATCAGACAAGAGATAGGACAGTCGGGTTTTTTGATGCGAATCTTTCCGCAGAACAAACCCTTAGACTTCTGTGGAAATTCTAATGTTTCACATTTCCGTTGGTCCATTTTTTTAATGACATTCTTTTCATCCAATTGAGGAAAGTGCTTGTTAGCACTCAAACTTATTTTTCTGTTCAATCTTTGGATAGAATTTTTTATTATATAAGAATTCCCAAAGCTGAGTTATTAGTGTTATATATATTAACAAATTATGTTTCTAAAATTGTATATTAACACATATATATATATATATCTTTGTTAATGTGCTGTAGCTCTGTGCCAAGTGACCCAGATGATTATTCTTCTACAATGTAGTTTTCTGAATTAATGAAATGACACAGGATGCATTTCCTATCTCTGTTTAAGCTCTGTTTTTATCCTGCTTTAATTCCAGTTTGGTGTTTTTATTGGCTGTATGTTTATTTATTTAATTTATTTAGATGTACTCGTAACACTTATAGTTTTTTCATTGATCAGTTTACCTGTAATAGAGTCGTAAAAAATATATATTAGAATATATTTTAAAAACTATACCGACTACTAACAACTATATTATAAGGAAATCGTTTTAAACAACTTTTAACATTTAGATGACGTCATACAGAATCTCAACAAATGTTTGTGGACACCTGTTAATTAGTTTGGTATGTGTTTTATTCCACATGTGCAGATTTGCTGTTATAATAAGCTCCACTTATTTTAGAAGATGTTCCACTAGATTTTGGAATGTGCTTGTTGAGATTTGTGTGAGATTCATTCAGCCACAAGGGTGTCAGTAAAGTCAGGTACTGTTGTATAATGAAGAGGCCTGGGGTGCAGTCAGCGTTCACAATCACTCCATAATTGATAAAATACAGCCGATAAAAAACACCTAATTTTCTGTTTGTATGATATGATTCAACACATTGTTTCTGAAGTGGAAACTATTCTGATGTACTCAGTGGAGGGTCGTGCATTTGGTACCTGGGCCGTCAGTGAGGACTTACCCGACTTAATCCACCTCTTAATACCACCATTATCACTTCGCAATTATAGAAACCATCAATACTATACAAAAACGTAATATAACAACATGTGGCACTACTGAGAGAGAGGCATTTTGGGTATTTAGTAGAATACCATTTCACTAAAGCAAGCTCCAAACCTCACACTACAACCACAACTGTGCCACCAACAACATCTGGAGCAGTTTGGAATCAATATTTGTCTAATAACTTGACAAAAACATAAAAAATAAAAATAAAATACAACCTACTCATCATTTGCACCGCTCCTCAGAGGCTGTAATCTGGTGGTACCGCTCGTATTCACTGATCTGGAAATGGTGAACAAACCCTTTCCCTGGCTGAGACACGCTAGCTAGCTTCGTGTTTGGCCGACCTCCTCACGATGTCTAGCTTTTCTTCAAAATGGATTTTTAAGTATGTCTGTATTAAATCTCTCTTCCACCTTAGGCATAAAAAAGTATAATTCTGATGTATAAATGTGTGCAGCGCTACACATGTGTTTTGCCAGTTGAATTTGGCTGTAACAGTTTCCCTCTGACCAACCAATCAGAGGGCGGAAAAATGAAGACGCTATGCTGGACCAGCTAGCTGCCCTGCGAGGCGAATATGAAATCTGATTGGTTAAAGAAACAGACCTGACTAAGGTAAAAAAGGCCAACAGTACTGACTATGAAGGCCCTGGGTAGATTAGATTGACATGGCAGCACATAGAGGCTGAAATCTGATTGGACAAAACATCTAACATCCACATACACGTTCTGGAAGGAGTGCAGCCAAGAGAAACACTACAAAATTAAGAGAATAAACAGTTGGGAATAAATGAAAAAATTCATGGAACAAATATTCGAATTTAGCTTGTAAATGTAGTTTAGTGCTTTTGATAGAGTTTAGGCCACCAGGCTTTGTTGGCCCTGAACACCCGCCACTGGATGTACTATTTATTAATACAATACTAATACATGAGTACATACAATAAGTAAAAATCAACATAGAGCATTCTGTTATAGGAAAATAATCAATGGCATGTTAGTATCATGTGGCCTGATGCGGTATATTGATTATTGAACTAAAGTTGATTTTTATTTCTACGTTGACTCACAATTGCAGTTTATTTTAGTTATGCAGCAACACAATTTTATTTGTATATCTCTGTATATTGATGTAGTGAAACGTCTGATACACGAGTATGTATTATCACTTACTTACAGAGCAGCTGTCAACAGTGACAATTTCACCAAACTTTGTTTTTTTGTCTTTCTTCCGGGTAATAAGTTAAAAGGGGTTCCCTTTTAAGTTTGGTTCCTCTCAAGGTTTTTTCCTCATACCATCTCGGGGAGTTTTTCCTTGCCACAGTCGCCACTGGCTCACTCATTAAAGATAAACGTATAAAGAACAAAACTATGAGCACTAAACTTATACATTCCCACTTTATAACCTCTTTATCACTGTGAAGATTCTTTAAGACAACTGTTAAAAGTGCTGCACAGATAAAACTAAATTGAACAAAATTGAATTGAAGTGAATGATTTTGACAGGTTTTTAATCTGCTCATGTCAAAGTCTACTGAAGATAAACTGTGTATTTATTTACCAGAGAAACGATGCCGTCTCCAAACAGGCGCATGGATATAAACCTGTGATTAAAATTTCTTAAACTTCATGAACTCAAACTTTATTTGGCAGACTTTTATATTGAGCAGTTGAGTGTTAAGAGCCTTGCTCAAGCTTGGTGGTAAACATCAGGCAAACCTTCATGCCCTTCTGATCCAACCACGTCCTAACCACTGAGCTACCACTTCCCTAATCTAAACCACATACATTGACATTTGTGTCATTTTGGTAGATTCTTCACTCAGAGCGACTTGCACATTTCTCATTTATACAGCAGGTGAGGGTTCAGGGCCTTGTTCAAGGGCCCAGCAGTGGTAACTTTGTGGTGAACATCAGGCAAACCTTCATGACCTTCTGACCTTCATGACCTTCTGGCACTGAGCTACCAAGTCTCTAATCTGAACTACATGCATTCACAATTATGGCATTTCAGAAGATTCTTTACTCAGAGGGACTTATCGTGATATTAATATAGCAGTTAAGGGTTAAGGGCCTTGCTCAAGGGCCCAACAGTGGCAGCATGGTGGTAAACAGTAAGCAAACCTTAATGCAAACCTCAATCTAAATCACATACATTTACATAATGTCAATTTGGTAGATTCTTTACTCAGAGAGACTTTCACATATCTAATTTATAGAGCAGTTAAGGGTTAAGGGCTTTGCTTAAGGGCCCAATGTTGGCAGCTTGGTGGTAAACAGCAGGTAAACCTTCATGATCTTCAGCCACATTTTAACCACTGATCTACCACTTCCCTAATACAAACCACATGCATTTACATTTATGGCATGTCAGCAGATCCTCCAGCAGTTGACGGTTAAGGGCATTGCTCAGGATTAGCAAATCGAGGTTGATGAGATTTGAATTTAAGACCAGATCAGATCTCAACCAGTAAGATACTATTTTTAAAAGAAAGTTCTGTCAAATTCATAAATTTAATTAGTGTATTTGTATTGCGCTTTCAAAGCAGCTCTACAGAGATGTTGTATGAAATAATGTATACGTTTAATGCCTATAAGTTTGTTCTTTTTAATTGTAAGTTTATCCCTAATGAGCCAGGCAGCAAGAAAAACTCCCTCAGAAGGCGTGAGGAAGAAACTTTGAGTGAAACCAGACTCAAAAGGGAACCAATCCTCATCTTTAGCATTGAATAGCAACAAAGCTAGATTACACCTCAATATGGGGACGTCTTTGTCCGGTCCCACACGTATGTGTGACGTCCGAGCGTCTGTAAATCATCTCTATTGGCACATGACTCAGAGTGTGAGGGTTCAGTGTAGGAGAAAGTGAAAAGGTCGGTGCTGTGACCCTGATCACACGTTCCTGCATTCCATCCGGTGGGGCGTGTTGACAGAGAGAGAGAGAGAGAGAGAGAGAGAGAGAGAGAGAGAGAGCGCACGTCTCCACTCAGAGTCGCTCAGCCGTGCCTGAATCTGAGCTGCCACACATATACACACACACACACACACACTCAGCTTGGCATGGCTTCCATTCCAGAGGCGAGAAGGTTTTCCTGTAGAGAACAACCTCAAGTGTATACATTACACAAAGAATCCAAGGGCGCATGCTAGCTGCGTTTTGGTCTGCACATTTTTCGTCCTAGCCTTCCTTTTTTTTTTTTGCACTAATAACGATCCATTTCTGCTACGTAAGCAGCCACGGCCTGAAAATGTTTAATCCATGTAGGGGTTAGTGGTGCGATTTTAAGAAATTCCTTTCCTTGCATTACTCAGAAGACAGCAAGTGCTGCATTACTTCCACACTCTGGCATCTTTTTCCTCCGATTTTAGTATGCAAGCCATCTGGTTGCCAGACAGGATCGCTGAGGATCTACACATCTGTTACTGCTAATCACTCATATACACACAACCACACACTCACTCCCTCACAGAAAGAGAACGAGAGCGCTGGGGTGCTATGGGGGAAAAAAAAGAGAGAGGGATTTGTGTTGAATGCACCCCAAAGCATGTAAAGCACAATAAAATACACAAGCCAGTCAAACAAGCGCTATAGTATAGTACGCACACGGCTCACACACTGGCCGCTCAGTGCCCAATCAATGAGCTATTCATGACTTCACGTCGAGGAAATTTCCTGCTGAAGATTTGCACCGAGTCCTCTCCTGAATTCCTGATCGCTTTCTCCATTCACTCGCTTGCATTCACTTGCGCTCAAACACACTGCTATATTCAGCCTGCTTTTCCATGGAAATTCATTTCGGAGCCAAAATGGGCGTCGATTTAAAGCATTTAAGGCTGACGGGTCTGACGAGTCCGTGGAACCGCAACGGCGTGATGCCGAATTTTACGGCTATAAGACTTATATACTTGACAAAGCGTAGGTCTCGTTCGTACAAGTAGCCTGTGTTTTAACGTCAGCGCCGTAGCATCTCGGATAGTAGTGCAGCTGCAAAACACTATATTATATCATTTCTTAAATTATTATCTTAATGGCCTTATTTAAATCTTACATATATTTCATTCTTACTGAGCAGCAGTGGCCCAGGAGTCGCAGCTCGGTTGAAATTTAGATTGAATTTTGGATCAGCAGGTCATCAGTTCAAATCTCAGTCAAATCAAGCTGCCACTTCTGGGCCCCTGAGCAAGGCCCCATAGCTGCTCAGTTGTATGAATGAGATACATGCAATTTGGTGACATGCAATTGTATTAATTATATTTTATAACTGAGCACTTGAGTGTGATGGACCTTGTTAAAGGACCCAACCATGGCAACTTTGTGTGGCTGGGATTTGAACTCAAGACCTTTAGAGCGAAGGTCCAAGGCTTTAACTACTAAGCTATCACCTCCCACACAAGCAGTTTTAGAATGTATAGTGGTTAAGTCCTTGTACTTTAGATCCAAAGTTTTGCATGACTTTGGTCATGAGTTTAAATCTCTGCTAAATCAAGCTGCCACTCCCGGGCCCCTGAGCAAGGCCCTCAACCCCATAGATGCTCAGTTGCTCAAGTTTTATGATCTTGCGCTCCAGTCACATGACAGTTGTTTCTGGAACGTCTGTAGGCCAATAGGAATTAAACACTTCGAAAAGTGCATTTGTCCTCTAGATGATCGCGATACTCCATAGCGGAGTCTTTTCCGGAAAACGCAAGCGTCAACTTGTTTCGAATTACAGTTTGTGTTTTAAATTTGTGCGTCTTAATTAAGGATGATTTCACTGATTCATATATAATTTCAAACATATTCACATAAAACCTCAGCGGTAAAATATCATGGTAGCTTCTAATTAAGTAGATTTAATTTTGTTCGCTTTCACAGTTGTTTTAGTGAAATAAACTAGCACAAGTCTAATTATCTGGTTTTAAAGAAGAAGAAAAAAAGCAACAAAAAAATAAACAAGCCAGAGGTCATCAGCATGAATTCGTTGATGGATTTGGAAGCAGTTTAATGATCCCATCACTAGAACATTGTGCAACATTGTGTCTAAGTTCAGTCCACATGTTTGTACATTGGCTGATGCTTCTGGACTTTGTTTCTTGCACCATCTCTGTATTTAATTTTACTTGTATGGTATTCGGCAGATTTTCTGACCCCGAGATGCCTGAACCAGGGTCCATGGGCCAAAGTTATCTATGCCACAGATAAGAGGAGATGGAAAAGTTTGAAAGAAATGCCATTGACACAGATCTTCATTTCTAATTTAATAAAATTTTTTTTTAAATTAGCAAAAACCTCCCTATGTGAGACCTTACATTTATTGTATTTGGGAGACAGGCTTATCCAGAGTGACTTCAACCATTTATACAACTGAGCAGCTGAAGGGGTAAGGACCTGGCTAAAGGGCCCTGCAGGTTGGTAGAGCTGGGATTTAAACTCATGACCTTGTGATCAGAAGTACATCATCTTTACCACTGAGCTGATCAGATAGCTGCATGGTCTTGAACAAGGGTGAACTGAGCAGCTCCGTATCGCGTTCCGGTTTTTGAGTCACGGATCAGACCATTTTTGGATCAGCAAAAAAAACAACAAAAAAAAAAAAACGGGAGGAGACAAAAAGACAAATTTCTATTTACTACAAGAAAAGTTACACTAAGAAAAAGCTCCTGTACATGCAAATTGAAGGATGCGGAAAGGCTTTTCAAGTTCATCCGCTCCTCCGCTAGCCATTGTTGTCGACTGATTAACACGTCCCGTTCACGTGAACATGAGCAGAACCCGTAGAGAAGAAAAAATACTGTCACCAAATTGATTAAACACTAAAGTAAAAAAGACTGAAGACTCCTAATGACATATGATTGAACATCAACTGGAAGTTTGTTCCACCACCGTAATGCCAGAACAGAGAAGAGTCTTGAAGCATCTCTTTGTGGAAGGGCTTAAAGATGGTGGGACCAGTCGAGCAGTGGTGAAGGATCAGAGGGAGTGCAGTGCATGAAGAGTGAGAGATCCTGTTGTTTTGTTTTTAACCTCTGAAGTGTTTGAAGTACTTGAATTCCTCCTCTCTTGCCCACTCAGTGGGCGTCCATCTTTAGCGTGGTTAGAGGTTTGCCTATCTGAGTGCCAGCCTTCTGAAGTTCTTGAGTATACGGGTCCCACCAGAGATTGAATTCTGAGTCAATTATTATTCATAGAAACACGAAGCACGCCAGGGAATCCATTTCTGGAATTTCATCAGGTTTTCACACATGGTCATATTCAAACTGAAAAAATTGTCCCAGAAAGGTTTTTATAGTGGAACTGGAGAACGGACTCTGAGATTCAGAGAGACATTCGTTACAGAGATGAAACAGCGATTCAGAAACGACTTCCAAAAGTAATTTACCAGATGTCAGTTTAGCTTAGTTTGCAGCCTCTATAGTTATTCACACCCTTTTAAACCGACACACACACACACACACACACACACACACACACACACACACACACACACACACACACACACACACACATATTTGGCACTTTTTACAACTCAATATGTACATTCTTAGAAAAACTGCCTCTATGACAAAAGACTATTTGGAAGTAATGCACAAAAGAAATTCTTCTTGGAGCTTCACAGAAAGTGTATCACATAAACTTCACCAGATGTGAACTGGAATGGTGTTTTGTGGTCACGTTTTCGTTTAAACCACGATATCTTATTACGTCCAATGTTGTTTACTGTCCAAACTGTCACTCGCGCTTTCACGTTAGACGCTGATGAGTGTGGAATTAACCATACATTATTAATATGTACAGTATACTTGGTTTGATCTTCTCCTTTTATTCACCTGATCTTCTCATTCTCTCCACCTGATCTTCTCCTGCTCCTTCTCTCCATCTGGTCTTCTTCATCTCCTTCACTTCACCTGATCTTCTCCTTCTCTCCACCTGATTTTATCTTTCTTTCCACCTGGTCTTCACCTTCTCTCCACCTGTTCTTCTCTATCTCCTTCACTTCACCTGATCTTCTCCATCTCCTCCACTTCACCTGATCTTCTCCTTTTTTTCAACTGATCTTCTTCTTCTCTTCACCTGATCTTCTCCATCTCCTTCACTTCGCCTGATCTTCTCCTTCATTTCACCTGATCTTCTCCTTCTCTTCACCTGATCTTCCACCTGAAATTCTGTAAAGCTGCTTTGAGACAATGTCTGTTGTAAAAAGCTGTATAGAAATCAACTTGACTTGACTTGTAATTCAGGATATATACATTTAATGATATATATATATAATGATAATCAGTACTTCCAGGCAGATCTTCCTGGAAGTACACACCTGTTCTGTGACTCACACGGCTAATCATTAACAGTGTCAGGACTGTGTGAAAAGGTTTTAGAGTAACACACCAAGTCAGCGATTAACAAGAGCCTGCGTCGATCCACAAACTAGCGCCGAACTCTAATGAATAAAAAAGTCTCAATTATATATATATTTATATGACTCGCATGTTAAAATCCAGAAAGTTGAATCAAGACTTTTCCAGTTTAATGAGACGAATCCCAGATCATTCCAGAAAATCCCTGGGCATTGAATATCATGATGTCATCATCTGTTCATATAGGAATACGTTTTAAACAGAAGCAATGCAAATAAATGTACACATAATTCATTGGATTGACATTTGGCTACTCGAAATTGTTCCAAGACTGTAAAGAGTTTTAAAGACCAAACCCATAATCATCAAGTGGTGGCCATTCGTGTAACGTTTGTGAGGAAAATACGTTCCTCTTTTAACACAATGATAAAACGGAGCTCCATTGCAGTGCAGCTAAAACCCAGTTCATCCAACAAGTTCATGTACAGAACATTTGGTCATTTATTTGATCTACATGCATTCATTTTTACCAACATATGACCATCTTATTTCTCATGTTGATGATCGCAAATGTTGAGCTAGTTTATGAGTTGCTCAGCAGCTCCTAGTTTTATAACCATATAGACTGTATAAGACTGTAGAAAGAACATTTACTTATAATCTTATACTCCAGTACTCATGTTAGTTCTCACTCTCCAGTGTTCTGTATTGTTTAAAGACTATGGTCACACTCTTGATGTCACCCAAATGAGGATGGGTTCTATTTTAAGTCTGGTTCCTCTCAAGGTTTCTTCCTCATAACATCTAAGGGGGTTTTTCCTTGCCACCACAGTCGCCATGGCTGCTCATCAGATATAAACACACACCGTTCACCTCAACTGCTAAATTCTGTAAAGCTGCTTTGAGACAATGTTGCTATAGAAATAAACTTGATCATTTATCTATATAAAAATCAACATTTTAATAGTTCTGGAAGGTTGGATCTGGAGTTTTAAACGATCCAGCTGGCCAAACACTATATACATTTATATTGTAACTTCTTCACATTTTTTCAAATGATTTTTGTAGCAGGATGACTGTATATGTGGTATCGCCTCGAATGCTTTTCCACACTCCTGTAAGGATTTCAATCAGATTAGTGGTCAAACGGCGAACGCAAGTCGAGGCAAGAAGCGGAAACGCTACCGGATCACTAGACGACTCCTCTAGTGAAGACTTAACAGATTGATGTCTCGTGGTTGTGTAGCCGAATCTTACACATCTCTGGAATTGTACAAAGATGAACACCATTCTTCCAAATGATAGTCCTTCAGCTGGTGGTCTGAAAGGGGATCACCCTTTCTGATTCTGTATTAAAACTCTCCTTAGAAGCTTTCAGGAAAGTCTGACATGGAGGTGTGGTTATGCTAGAAGGAAGATTTCATTACAGGATAAAGGTGAATAATGGGTCGGATTATGGATTAATTTCGCAACGATTCTCTCATCTAAAGAGGCAGGATAGTTTCCGCTCTCCTTCTTTCATTTGTATGTAAGTTATAAATCTTCACTTTCTATTTATGGCACGTGTTTTATTCCTCATACCCTGTATAGCAATTTACCAATAAATACCATTTTCTATTAATGTTAATCTATTAATAATGTGTAGTCATGTAGAGATCCCACCAACAGCACACTGTCACTGCTGGGCCCTTGAGCAAGGCCCTCAACCCTCAGTTGCTCAAGTTGTATTAATGAGAAGTCACTCTGGATAAGTGCATCTGCCAAATGCCATAACTGTAAATGTATGTAAATTTCTCAACATATTCAGAGCGAACTACATTTTATTGCCGAGCGTCCATCGTATAAACACTGTTACTATGGAAACGGTCATGCATTTTGGGTAAGGGCTCAATTTCAAATCTGTGATTTGAATAGAAATGAGAACGATTGTCAATTTTTTGTGTAACATTTTTTCTATATATTATTTCTTCTCTTTTTTTAAGCTTATCATTTCTTTGTCTTATACTGTTGTCCATTATTTGAGGAGGTTACTTGGATTGCTCCTAGAACAAACATTCTTATCTGCAAGCTTCCACACTTCTGCTTCTTGCTTTGTTTGCGAAATTTGGTTTCTCGCTTGCTACAATCCTGGCTGACAGGAGCCCCCTGCTGGTGAATACGTTGTCGCCGGATTCTGAACGGAGAGAAAGACGGGCCTTGTTTTCTTGTACTAACCGCAGAAGTTCAGCTGTTCAGCTTCTAACATGGCTCCTCAGCAGAACAACAACTGTCTGAATGTAGACACGTTCTGGATAATAGTCCACTGTGTGACATGTGCGCTGTTCAAAAGATCTATAATAACACACACACACACACACACACACACACACACACACACACACACACACGCTGGTATGGTTTGCATTCAGCAGCATGGACCAAGTTTTACATGGAAAATGTGATTACAGTCCTGTATTTTCTGAGCTGTTTGTGTGTGAGTGTGTGTGTCTGTGTGTGTGTGTGTGTGTGTGTGTGTGTGTCTGTTTTCTTTATTATAAAGCAGAGGGAATTACAGGATACATAAGCGGTAGTTACACAGCACGCGGCAGCCATGTGAAGGACTGTTCTGTCAAATTGTTGCCGTCGGGTGAACTTGCATGACATGCACACATTATTACAGGGTGTCTAAGTCTTTTTACAGACACACACACACACACACACACACACACACACACACACACACAGAGCACAAGTGGAATATACAGTACACACAATGCGTATATTCACCTCCACTGCATTTGGATTCACATCTATTCACACTTACAAATCAACTCAAACTGTCTCATTTACTGAGAAGTGGCTTTTTAGTGGTGTTTGGATTTGAACTTACAACCTTCTGTTCAGAAAACCACTAAGCCACCACTTCCCTCATACACACTACAGCTTCAAACACAGCTTTATCTGAAGTAAATGCTACACTATATAGGCACAAGTTTGTAGAGACTTGACCATAGATTCGTATCTGGATTTTAAATATCCCATTCCACATTTAGTCCCCATTTGCTCTTATAATAACCTCCACTATACTGTGAGGATGTGCCGCTAGATTTTGGAGTGTGTTTGTGGAGATTTGTGTGAGATTCATTCAGCCACATGGGTCAGAGTTCTATAGCTGGGGATGTTGCATGTTGATTCCACACGTCGTACATTGTTTGACGATTTGGTGAGGAAAACTAACTCAACAGGTTCCACCAACGAGGTTGTCGAGCTGTGAAGAACTAAAGAACAGAGATCTTCTCAAACTTGGGGTAATGTCATCTGTCAGGGTGAAAGACAAGCACATTTGCTAAAGCCTATGTAATGGCTGTCAAAACACTTCAGCATGTGTGGGAAAGTGGCTATGAGCCAGGGTCTGGAAGTGTTTATCTGGTGTACAGAGTGTGACTGGGAGATATTTAGCAGTGACTGACTTCTGATTGATTTCTTGCTGTGTTCTGAGGCCATATGAGGCTTCGAGAAGATTTTTGGAATTCAGAGCAGAGGCAAATAACAGCTTGGTATAACAGCTTGCTTCAGAGAAAAGGGGTGTATGGCAGCTACACACCTGCTCAAGGACTAGTCTAGTCTCATGAGGATTCTTAGTACAGGAAATGGCTTTGCTTTGAAGACTGCAAGACACCAAGTGGTTAATGAAGAATTGGATAAGGATCCCTAGTGATGACTGACGGTCACCTTGTGTCATGTCACCTAAGGAAATATTATTTATCCTATATAGCTTTGTATTAATTTTGCTAGAATTATCATGAGTCTTTGCTTCATCTTATGGTAATGAAAATGATGCCTAGTCCTTTTTGTCCAGTTTGTTCAGCTCCTTACTCAGTTTAAGCAGATTACCTTTCAGATTACCTTTCATGCTAATTAAAGATAACTTCCATGCTAATACCCCAAACTAGCCACTATCCAAGATGGACATTCAGTGTCATTGATGTAGTAGAAAATCTTTTCAGATGGCCTAACATTGCTAGCTGGCATTATTTCCTCCCTTTCGCTTTTGAAAGCATTTAAGGGGGAATGTTGGGGTTGTGGCAAAAAGGCTTGCCGAGGCTAGAAAAGGCTTTAGTTGATTAAGTGTGAAGTCCATAGAGCATCAGTTTTGGTCAGTAATCCTCTAACAAACTGCATAGTGGCAGCTTTCGGGCTTTCCGCAAAATATCCTCCAGATTTTTTGAATGATTTCTGGTCCAATGTTCTTTTTTTTTCTGTACCGTATTAAATTATTCGCAGAGCAGATGGTGAAATCATAATTCTTATTCCTTTTGACCCTTGCACAACGCTCTAGGCATATTTTACACAAATCACGTCTGCCCTGAAAAGCACTTAAATATTATTTACTAGTCTAGAATCGTCCACCATGTGGTGAGCAGAATCCCTCAGGGGTGCGTTCGAGGTCCCGGGTCATTGTGCTGCAGGAGAATTTGTAGGTTATGTAATGTGTTTTTGCTGAAATTTGGAGGTGGTTCAATGTCATGCAGGATCTTATTGTTGCTGGAAATGAGACATGCCATGAGGTGTGCTACATCCTTCTTCTGGGTAAAGACAAATGAATATTTATTTCAATTCCATTCCATTTGCATAGCATTTCTAACAACTTTGGCCCAAAGCAGCTTTGCAGAAATAAATAGATTACAAATATACATTTTGGGGAGGTTGTAGCTCAGTAGTCAAGGCTTCGAGTTACTGGTCGGGAAAGTCAGGGCTCAAGCCATGGTATCACCAAGCTGCCACTCTTTGGGCCATTGAGCAAAGCCTTAAACCCTCTGTGTGCCAGGGGTGATGTATCATGGCTGAATCGTTCTAACATTGCTGGAATATGTGAAGAAATAACACTTTCCTGGTGGGATCAATAATGTGTTCTAAAAGAAAAAAAAATATTTACAAGTTAAAGTAAAAATTACCTGAAGAAGAATGTTATGAGGAGGAAACCTTGAGAGAAACCAGCCAAAAGAAAACCCATTCTCATCTGCTTGACCCTAAATGTCCATGCATTTCCATCATTGTTTGAGTTATGAACTGTTCACTAATAGAGACCTAAATTTGAATCTTTTCATGCTAATTGTGGCCCCTAGTCATTGTACCAAACTTGGACCAAACTGTCTATAATAATTACCGTTCAAATCCATTTTCATGGTTCTTGAGTTGAAACCTTCAGAGAAACCTCATGGTTCATGTGGACCCATCGTCAGCAGAAGTTTCCAGTTGAAGAGAGTATTCCATCTAGTAGTAGGGCATCAGAATGAATCAGGCATGTCAGGAAAAAAGAAATATGTGGCACAGCTTTATAAAGGGGAATTATAAAGGAATTGGCATGTTTAAGACTCAAAGCAAGGTGAGTTCATGAAAGGTTTAAGCATCACTTAGAGGTATGTGTGTTTCTGCGTGTGCTTGTGTGTGTCTATTGGAGTACTGCCACAGCCTTGTGTACATTCATGCTTCTGCCCTTTAGTGCCTTATCAGCAGTCAGCTTTTGTTTTCTCTGCTCTCTGAATCAATACACTTGCTGTTTATCTTTAAACGGGTGCCCGGACTCTGTGATTTTAAAGGTCAGTCAAAGAAAATCTACCTTCAAAATAACATTTTATTATTTTAATTTTGTATAAAATATTCTGACTACTGCTTCATCATCAAGTGCTTTAGTATTTGTCACTCCTGTTTTTTTTTTTTAAAGACGGTAATTTAGCATTGTGAGTCACATCAGTAGAAGTCAAATATTTTACATCCAATCCAATATGCTACTGTTAAATGCTTTTCCAGTTAGGGGAATTATTTTCATGTCTCATCCTTCTTCTCATAAACTCTGTAATTCCCATTTACCGTTTAATAAAGTCTCCTGAAAGAGGGTTTGAATTCTGGCTTTTAAGATGATGATCAGTGACATGGTTATGACAACTGGTATTATATATATATATAATGACGGCCATCCTCTTGAATGCAGCTTTCAATCCTTTGCTTGAAATTGTCTATCACTCGGGCCGACAGCTGTTGATCAATTGTGGGTTCTCCATAGAAAAAAATCTCATGATGACAAGTCAGGAGACCTTGGAGCCCATGGCACGTCGCCGAAACATGAAATCAGGTGCCCATGGAACATTTAAGAATTTCCATTGGTGCATTGGCAGTTAGCAAACAAACAATGTTTTAACGTCTACTACTTCATTGTGACTGAATTGGCATTTAATTTAATTTTAACAACATCTTAAAGTGTTTTTTTCGGCTTATACCACAGCCCCATGCTATATATCTTGGAGTATATATTTGGAGCCAGTAGGGTGTTAATAAAGTCAGGTACTGATGAAGGTGAGGCCACTCGAGATCTTCAACACACTTGCAACCCATGTAAAGCATGTAAAACCATGTAAAGCCGGCTTTGTGTACATTGCCATTATCATGCTGTAACAAGTTTGGCTCTTCTAGTTTAAGTGGAGGGAAAATGTCATGCTACCACATCCAGAGAAGTCCTATACAGTTGTGTACCTTCAACATTGAGGTAACAGTTTGGTGAAGAACCATATATGGATGGAAAAGTCAGTTGTATTGAAGCAAGTGCATTCGATATTAATATATTATAGATATATGATAACATATTCAAACCTTCTGACCAATCAGATTTGAGAATCCAAAGAATCAGGGATAACGGATGGCCACATGATGAATGGAAGAAAATAATGGTCAGAAAATGTCAATGTTTAGGTTAGAGATGACTAGAGGTCGACCAATTTTTTTTCTGTGTATAACTCTCTCATACCAGAGAGAGCAGGTGGCAGTAGTCTGTGTTTGGCATCCAAACAGGGAAACCTGAAGAGGTATACCTGTGAATATATAAAGCACAGGATGCCCTAAGAAAAACCCATATCGCTCGACCTCTAGACGTGACTGACAAACCTATGACATCATATTTTTGGAAACATTTTTAGGTGTTGATTGTTTAGAAGACTGAAATGACACTTCTTTCACTTAAACACTTTATTTTTCTGCTGCCCAAGCAAATCTTAGCTTTATTCCTAAATGCCCTAGGTCGCGGTGATAACGGTGTGAGAAAGCTGTCGCATTATTTCTCAGCCCCAGCTTTTTAATTAACATAAGCACCCCTAGTGGGTAAGCATGCAAATTACAAAAGGTCTTGAACATGAGCTGGAGAGATCCCACAGCTCTGGTGGGCATGAGGAAGGAATTCTGGGCACAATGTCAGAGCCAGGCAGCGCACTTGGGGGAAATTACACTGGTAGGAAAGTATGCGCTCAAACACAGGTTGGGAGATACAGGGCGATAATTCATTAACGAAACCGGATGGTGAGTTGCGAGTGCGAAATGTTGGATTGCTGAAGGTCCACTGTTTGGTACAGAATTTGGGAAAAACCAGGGGAGTTTAGCTTCCAAGAAGTGAGCATTAGCCATCTGATGAAATGTAAGGGAGGTGTGTGATAAACAATCCCTTTTGTACAGAACCTTAACAGTCTCTCTGTTCTTACAGGAATGCAGGAACCCTGCCACTGTGCTTTAAGCTTCATATGTGTTAGGGTCACAACCATAGCACACAACCATACACAGAGCTCATAGCTTATTTAACTATTTGTATACATAACAAACAGAGTTAAATTTATTGTATGTTGTAAAAATGGTTCTATCCATTTTTCTAGTTAATTTGATGTGTTATATAATTAGTACCTACACTGTAGCACCTTTTTACCAGGTACGTGACTGGAGTAATTACTGCACTCATTGTTTCCAACTAGAACTCAGTCATGTGTCACACCTGATTAATGGCACCGTCATACCTTCATGACTTTCCACCTAGTCAGACGCAGACATTTTCAAACCTTTCCCATCAGTCATGTCACCTCACCTCATCTCATCTTCAGATCTCGGAAGACTAACAGTGCTTTGTTTCCAGGTTTCTGTTTATCAGAATTTACAGTATGAGAGCCGAGTCTAATGCAGACTCTGATTCATTCTCATGCCTGGTTTGAGTTATGCAGTTTGGGGGGGAGTTTTGGTTGCAGACATGTCTGTAAAAAGACTGTATCTATTTCCTGTAGCCTATTATCCTCTTCATCACGAGGGTCTAGTTTACCTTAAAGCCTTTTTCGGAATAGAGGAGTAAAATACATGAAGTGGTTTATAAAGAGAAGCTGCGTCACTTGGCTTTTATTGGAAACCCAATACATAAACACGGCGCTGTAAGAAGAAAAAACCCCACTGTGGCACAGCATGGGCTGAAGTTCAGGTTTGTTGTACCAGAATGTGTAAATTGGCAGGTTTACGCAACCCTACAGATTGGATTACTGGTAGCAGGTAGCTTAGTTTGATCTAAGTTATGTTTAACTATGACTGAATTCGTTTGCCAGGAAAAGTTCTATACTTTTATATATACACAGTACAGACCAAAAGTTATGACACACCTTCTCATTCAAAGAGTTTTCTTTATTCTCATGACTATGAAAATTGTAGATTCACACTGAAGACATCAAAACTATGAAAGAACACATGTGGAATTATATATGTAATTATATACATAACAAAACAACTAAAAAATGTCATATTCTAGGTTCAAAGTCGCCACCTTTTGCTTTGATTACTGCTTTGCACACTCTTGGCATTCTCTTGATGAGCTTCAAGAGGTAGTCACCTGAAATGGTCTTCCAACAGTCTTGAAGGAGTTCCCCGAGAGATGCTTGGCACTTGTTGGCCCTTTTGCCTTCACTCTGCGGTCCAGCTCACCCCTAAACCATCTCGATTGGGTTCAGGTCCGGTGACTGTGGAGGCCAGGTCATCTGGTGCAGCACCCCATCAGTCTCTTTCTTGGTCAAATAGCCCTTGATGCCTTCAGTGTGACTCTACAATTTTCATAGTCATGAAAATAAAGAAAACTCTTTGAATGAGAAGGTGTGTCCAAACTTTTGGTCTGTACTGTATATAAAAATAAAAAAAAAAAAAAACCCATTCTTGTGACAATTAGTACAAGTTTCAATAAGCAAAGCCGGTTTATACGTTTGTTATACGTTTGTCTGGTGTTACTGTGTTAAATAATAGCGTTTAACTGCGTTTTAACTGCTATAACATGGTGTTTCTCTGTACAGTGCTACATTTGACATCTACGCCATTTATAACTATGGGGTTGAGGGACTTTCTTTGGGGCCCAGCTTGGTGTGGCTGGGATTTGAACGCCTTAACCATTAGGCTACCACTTCCACTAAGCTAAATTCATGCTAAGTACTTAGCATATGGTGTGGAAGTAATTCCCTGACCAAAAAAACATAACTCTCATTCGTTATATTAAAAACAGCTTGTCACTGGGTGTGTATTGAGTTAAACTTGAAAGCTACTTTATATATATATACTTGTATGGGTCATAACTCTTTGGCAGCGGCGAATCTTGTGTGTTGAATGCAATACCAAGGCTATTATACATTACATAAGGAATACAGGATTGACTCATCACAAGCCATTTCTTGCTAAAAGTTCAATAACGAATGTGCTGCCATGTTGCGCAAGACCCAACCTGTTCCAAACATCAGATTTTTTCCCACCATCTATAAAGAGTTATAATGAATCTTTTGAGACATTTGCAAAACAACATAGTTTCTTGGTAATACTTGCATCATAACAGCTATGATAATTCATTAGCTCATCATTCTCTATTTATTATTTCGTTTTCCTTTGTAGTTAATAAGACCAGAAATATGCAGCTTGTCTGATTAGAGGGAAAATGGAAACAATTGCAAATTCCCCTGCCGTGAAGACTGCTGGAAAATGATGACTTACACTCTATGAATATGAATACGGCAGAACCTCGATTCTCGCGACCTTTTCATGTGGAACCGGACTGAGAGTAACTCGCGAAAAATCTGATAGTTTGTGGTTTGAATGTTTGGATATATGGATACAATATGGATTTGGATCTTATAGTTTAGGTGACGGGAAAGTTTGATATTAGCATATAATATTCAATGGCATTCTTTATACTCAGGACTGAATTGTATTGTATTATTAAAGTTATAAATGAATACGTAATTAGAAAGAGAGAGAGAGAGAGAGAGAGAGAGAGAGAGAGGACGTGAACAATGTGCATTTGTGCTGCAGCTCTACTAACAATGAAGCTGTTAGTGTTTACTCTTGGTGCTTTTTTCTGTGTGGTATATTTCTCAGTATTCGTCAATTTCACCTTCTGTCTTGGCAACTTGTGCCTCAACCCATTAATCATTTATCCTCCGTTTACCTCAGTAGGGCCACTAGGAAATGTGTACAACAGCTTTCTCACTATGCAACTGTTGCAACAATTATTTCAAATGCATTTATTGAAGGAATCTTTAACACACACCTTTCTTCCAATTAATCATGTTTGTGTAATAAGTAAATATATAAATATACTCCACCGATGATATTAGATTCAACCTACAGCCAGGAGCTACTGCTATAGATGCCGGAGCTACAAAATCCTTTTTGAGCAGGAAGAGAAATTAGTTTAAATAGGGGTTTGGAGCAAGCCGTCATGTTTGCACGATGCTGATTTGTGCAGTTAACAAAGCCGTGTCTTTGACTTGAATGGAATCCTCGGTGGCATTTTGCGAGCTGCTTGTGCTTTGTCCTGCTTGTATCGTTGGATTGTTGTGGTTTTCGCCCACGTCCAGTGATCCAGTCGGGCCACAGACATCGGGCTGGCGTGTGAGGAGGGCACAGCGAGCTTACACAGACCGGGACGGTGTGAGCATGCTGCACAGGCAGCCACGGAGCGCACTGATTCACTGGATGCTGGTTGCCTGGGCGTGAGGTCATGTTTTCCACATTTTTTTGTACAGCCTACGCTTTTTTCTTTCGTTCTTTTCGACCTCTTCTTGCTGGAAATTTGCTCCCAAATTTTCCCTCCAGGACTTCAGCATTTAGCATCATTACTGTAACGAGTCATTCAATCTATTTTATGAAACTACACTAGACGGATGACACCGGGTCACAAGTTCAAAGATACGACTCCGATGATGATGACGTTTAAGTTTGATTGCTTCAGACAACGGGAAGGTTTAAAAAAAAGTCGCAAGTTACGACATGCCACTGTGGCACCCAGCCACGACGGTGCTGCCAAAGAAATGTGTTAAAAGCAATCGGAAAAAGAGCTGCAGCAGTTTTATTGGGAGAAGAAAAAAAGGGGGTGGGGCTGAGAGCAAGTCAGGGAGGGGAGTCACTAGGGGTTCATGTATATGACTGCAGGAAGAGAGAGGAGTTCTTAAAAAAAAAACGGAGAGGCAGAGAAAGCAAGAGGGGCCGAGCGAAGGGAAAGAATCAGATGAGATCAAACAAAGCATAAGAAGAAGTGAAAAAAAGGAGTGCTCCTAGAAAGTCAGAATGAGCGTGGTTTAATCATGGTAGCAGAGCTGCTCCAAAGAGAACACTAATGAAAATTTCTCGTAAGTACCTTTTTTTTTTAATTAGATGATGTTGAATTTTCGAGAAGGAATTATCTCCACATGCTTCTGTGGAAGAAAAGCAGAACGTGATGTATGGCTCTTGGCTCTTACCTGAGACTGGCGCCTATTTCTAAGTCTTACAATCCATCACTATTGGCAGATGCACTGTGTCATCACTTCTTCAATACAAGCAGAGTTTGCAGTATCTGACCTCTTCTTAGTGTTGTATAATGGATTGTGTTTCTTATGCAGTTGCGGTAAATAATACAAGAAATGCGTTTTGGCGGTCGAACAACCCACTCAGCATTTTTAGGCATTATCCGAGCGATAGAATGGGTTGTTCATTCTCTATCTATCTATCTATCTATCTATCTATCTATCTATCTATCTATCTA
>MU551535.1:179809-240030 GCA_024362625.1 Silurus asotus | reverse complement strand
AAAGATCTACAAATATAATATGTAACATTCCTGAACTGTAAGTTGTAAGAACAAGGTGATGTCATTATTTAATCCTTATATCTGATTTCTCTGAATGATAAACGTCATTATTTGCCATTCATTTAGATTTAACATTTCATTATTTTGACTCAAAAACTTGCTACCATTTCCTATACTGTATTTGAAAACTTATCGATTCTATTATCCATCGAATACTTTGTCATTTTTGACTTCAAGATTATTACTGACACCATATGGAATAAGGTTTATCCATATTTAGTCCTCATTTGCTGGTTCAAAAATCTTCTCTCTTCTGGAAAGATGCTCCACTAGATCTTGGGGAGTTTTGTGTGAGATTCGTTCAGGTACATGTGTGCTAGTAAAGTCAGGTAGTGATGTAGAAGAGGTGAGGAGGCCTGGTGTGATGTTTGAATTCATCCCAGAAGTGTTCTATAGGGTTGAGGTCATAACTCTATAGCAGGACACTCAAAATTCTCCACTCCAAAGCATATCTTCAGGTTTGGGTCTCCTAGTTCAAGTGAAGGGAAATGTTCATTATTTCACATCCACAGACAGAGATTCTGTGCCTCCAATTTTGTGGTTATAATTTGAGGATGAAATACATATGGCTGAAAATATCAGTACTTTTTACCCATATATTGAAGTATAATGACTTAAAATTGCTTTGCTGTGATTTTCTTCTTATACTATACGCTGATTCAGGTTCAGGTACATCAAATCCAGAAAGTTGAAATAGATGTTGAGAGTATTATCATTTTTGTCTTGTGAATTTGGCGGTCAAATCAAGCTGGAATCTCAAAATACCCTAATAGTGACCTTTTCACAACATTTTTACTGATTCAGACCTTGTGTACAGTACAGAATTGTCTAAGACTAATATGTACTCTTTTTTTTATTCACTCACACAACCCAGTCTGGATCCACGTGATTAAATGGAATGCATATCAACGACACTATTGCGAGTTCGATCTGAATTGTTGCTTGATTTCAATTAGAGTGATTTATACTTTAGTCTTTAGAATGCAATCCATTGTTTAAACGCACAGTCAGCGCAATTTATCAGTTCGCTCCGTTTACACGTAGTTTTTGTATGTGAGCTAAACCAATGAAAGGACAGAGAAAATCAAACATTAGTGCTCATAGAAATAGTCGGACATTTTGAAATGTAAAACGTCTTATGGGTTTTTTTTCTCTCTGGTGTTTTAAACCATTTGTTGCGTTTTGTATATTTTGTTTTATATTGTGCTTTTTTTTCAAAATCAAAAATGAAAAAATTAAATGAAATGCTGTGCTTTTTTAGGATTTCTCAGATCCCACTTTGGGAACTTATTATTAGTAGTATTAGTATTTAATGACCATCTGACACACCAGCAGGCCGATGTTCTTGCGTTTAATAGTTTCTTAATAGCTTAAATTCTATCTGTTATCAACCGTAGCTAGCCAATCATTCATCTCCAGTAAGAGCTTTGTCCTGGTCATGGTTGAACAGTATCTGAAGCCTGTCCTGGTAACACTGCGATTTATCCTGGACCAGACAGTGCATCACATGACTCCTAATTTAGTCAGAGACAGCCAGGATAGGCTGTGGTATGTGGATAGGAATTTTCGATAAAGTGCTCCAACGACGTGGTGGTAAATCGCTTATATCCCTTGGAAATTTTTTTACATTTTATTTCAAATACAAAAGTTGGATTATGGGTATTTATAAATGATCATTTTTTCATTGATAAGATGTATTGCTTGGCATCCGGATTGCATATGTAGGGAACACTGGTTGAACTGGGACACCAGTCTGTCACACAGCACCAAACACACATTTCCACCTTGAGGCAATTGATCATTGTCAGCCCACATACTGGCATGTTTTTGGAAGTTTGGAAGGACACCAGAACCTCGCATGGAGAACATGAACATGCAAAACGCCACACAAATAGAAACCTGAGCTCGAGATTGAACAGTGGAGCTGCGAGGCGCCAATGTGACCTGCTGCACTAGCATGCCGCCTTTGACACTATCCTGACCCCTAATTATGGCACATAGTTCTCTTCCCTGAGACATCGCAACAAGAGGGGGAGTGTGAACGCAGGATGGTGGGGTATATGGTTACAGAATGTATTACATCCCCGATTTCTCAGCTCAGGTTTACTCTCACAATGACTCGAGACAGACTGAGAGAAAAGAGGCTGCATCCGAGTTCAGCGAGACTATTGGCTGATGGTGTGTTTGCTCTTAGGTGGTGACCCAACAGGCGTCTGGCTGAGGGTAGGTCACAGTTCATTTGTGCTCAAGGACGTCGCTTTGCTAATATTTGCAGAGCGGAAAAAGTTCTAGCGTCGGGTCGAGATAAACATTTCCACAAGTCTTTTTAAACTCTCAGAAAAAGCAGGCATGTCTAAACATCCCAGGTTATTGATGATTCTTTTGGAAACAGTGAGACAACATGCATCGGATGGACAATAATCATTGTGTCAATGGGTCCCAGACATGGTAAACACCCTGACATAATCCTGTGGGTCTTTTCCTTTTCCAGAAGCTCACGAGGTTCGGGGTGTGGTTGTAGTTTAAACAATGCCAGGAGAAGTGTGTGGTGTTGGAGAGTGGGTTTTATGTTCTCGAAATTCTTTACCATGTATACAGTTAACTAGCTAAAGTTTAATTTACACCACATGATTAAAAAGGAAGAAGCTTCACCAGGTCCATCGGTTCTCGTGTGGTTCCTCTCTCTCTTTGTTCGTTAATGCAGTTGCGCTCAGCTTTTCCACTTCTCTCTTTCTCTTTTTTCTTTTCCTCTCTCTTTCCTTAACTTTTTTGTTTTTTTCGCTATAACTGGGAACGTTGTTGTTGTCCAAACTGGAATCATCCTGTTTTTTTTTCTCCAAACAGCTCAATAATGGGCAATAAAAAAACACACCCTTGGAGGCTCCTGAAGTAAAAGCCCTGTTTATTAATGACTATATTTGCGCTGATTGTATTATTTGGAGGTGGTACAGCGGTGGTAAAGTTCCTGAGTAATCCTGAGCTTGGGTTACACTCTGAATGGATGGTTTCGTCCTTTCTGCGTAGATGTTCCAGTCGGTTCTCCAGTTTCTTCTCAACCCCCATAAAGTTTTCACTTGGATTAGCTGGGAATATGTGTGTGCATGGTAGGTTCCTGTCAGGAACTAGCACCCCATGATGACTCGACCCATCAATTGTATTTGATTGTAAAGCACTTTTAACAATTGAGTTTCGAGACACCTGATTTTTCCACTCGTTTGTTTTTTTTCCCCCCAAACTTAAACTACAAAGCTGAAGGCACACAATGTATAGGATGCTTTTGCATGCGGTGGCATACAATTTTCCTTTCACTTGAACCAGGAGACCCAAACTTGTTCCAACATGACAATACCCCTATCCACAAAGCCAGCTCCATGAAGATATGCTTCACATGGTTTGGACTGGAAGATCCCCTGCTATAGAGCTCCAAACCCTATTGAATAACTTTGGGATGAATGTGAATGCTGACTCAACCCCAGGCCTCCTCACTTCACCTACATAAGTACTTGAATTTACACCTTGGTGGCTGAATGAATCTCACACAAATCTCCAAATTACACTTTGATTTACTAGATTAAAATCTAGTGAATCATCTTCCCAGAAGATAGGATTTTATTATAAATGCAAATGGAGTGGATCCAAAACCAAGTGTTCCCAGTGTTCTATTTTATAGAACATTTAAATAAATAAACGTAATTAAAAAAAAATCTGATTGAGTTTTGGTAGCTAAATGACCTAAATCATGACTGCACTACAGTAGATTCCTGTGTGTTTTGGAGAAATCATTACCTCAAATCCGTCTTTCTGGAAATTGCTAACAAAATGCTAAGACATGCTAAGCTTCATAAAATGTTTCTGACTAAAAAAAGACCACGAAGGAATCATCTGATTTTGTTTTTCCAGGTGGTTGACACACGATAAACGCATCTTCCCCCTGGTTAATGTGCTCACACGCACAATCCATAAGCCCTAAAGCACTCGTGACTCACTTTGTAGCTCTGCGAAAACACTAAAAGCAGCCATTGTTTTTTATATTCACAACAGACCGGTTCAGTGGTTCGAACGGGTGTGACGAAGATCCATTCGGTGCATCAATCAGTGTCCCCCTGGGAAAGCGTCCATAATGGGCTATAGTTTTAAAGAGTATCAGATCTCTCCCTGAAGATATGTGCATGTCATTTACAAGATCTTCAAGCGCTTTTGTTGAACCGCATAGCATTCGAACACTGACAGGAAGAAAGAAAAAGCAGACCAGATCTGGCTCCGATCTAAAAATAGTCTTGGCGCTCTGGCCCCTTTTTCGAGGAGAACGCAAGTTGTGTCGGGTTGATGTGTGTCGTTAATGAGAAATCTTGTTTGGAGAACCTGAAGTGGTCGGTTTGAAAGAGCAAGACGGAGTTTCCATCACATCACAGCATGATGAAATGTCATGGAAAAAATAAAGGACATCGGTGAAGACTACATCTGTTAGTTTTTACGATGATGTAACGTGGAAGAGCGCTGGGATTTGTTTGTCTCCACATGGGCTGGATTAATAGTATGCATCGTGTTCTATAGTGTATTGTTCCCAGTCTTGGATTTTGTGTGTGTGTGTGTGTGTGTGTGTGTGTGTGTGTGTGTGTGTGTGTGTGTGTGTATACTCAGTTTGTATTCAAACGGCCTGATAATTCAGGAAACTGTAGTGAGAAACAGTGGTAGCTATACATACACTATATGGCAAAAGTATTGGGACACCTGACATTTTCCAGCCATATGTGGTTCTTCCCTAAACTGTTACTCCAACGTTTCTTTAGATGCTTTCTTTAGATAGCATTCAATTTTCCATGCATTTAAACTAGGAGACCCAAACCTGCTCCAGCTCCATGAAGATGTGCTTTACATGTTTTGCATTGGAACATCTCCTGCTATAGAGCTCTAGAACCCTATTAAACAACTTTTGGATAAATTGGAACGCTTCCTTGGCCCCAGGCCTCCCCACCTCACCTTCCTAAGCACCTGGCTTTACTATCACATTTGCACAGATTTTTACCAGGACATTCCGAAAATCTAGAGGAACATCTCAAAAAGGTTATTATAAGAGAAACTGGGGACAAGGTGTGAAAAAGAAATCACATAAAAATAGGTGTCCACAAACTTTTGTCCATATAAATGTAAAAAAGCATAACAGTGGATTGTTGTATATGAATAAAAAAATAATCATTGTTTTTTTTTCTGTTGCAGAGATCGAAGCAAAGGAAGCTTGTGAGTGGCTCCGAGCTGCCGGTTTCCCGCAGTACGTGCAGCTTTTTGAAGGTAACCCACGTACAATCCACATGCCAATATAAAAAACAAACAAACAAAAAAAAACGTCCCACTTTAAAAGCTAAATGAAACTGTATTTACGATTTCTTTACAACAAAAAACGTTAAAGCCTTTCGTCACTGCTTAATTAAGAGCGTCATCTCACACCGATTGTTTGGGCCGGAAGTGAAAAATCAAGCGTTTAATAGCGACTCAAGTTCGTTCGTTCGTTCATGCATTCGGAGTGACTCATTGTTATTTCATTTGTACAGCTGCTGGCTGGGGTCTGGAAAACGAAGTAACGTAAAAAGACAGTAGTTTAAAACTTTAACGTGCTGACGGAAAGGAGGACGGCATTTGGGCAGCGTGACTTGTTCTAGTTTAAAGTTACAATCCAAACATCCTACAGTTTGACACGCTCAAAGAGAAAGGGCATGGGAACAAACTCGTTTCATCAGCGCTGCAAAAACAGTCTTCAGCCTGAAAAACTCACTGGCCTATCCGTCTCTGTAACGAGAGGCTTCGTCCGGCTTAAAGACACTAGATTAAACTTAGAAGATGTAGGTTTGGGTACTAGAGGGTCTACCTGTGCATTAATTGAAAAAATTTTTACTTTTAAACTCTTGAAAATTTCTTTTGCCTAATTGTACATTACAAAATACGTTTTTCCGGATTCTCGAATCTGATTGGTCAGAAGATTTTTGATTAAATAAATGTAGCAGTAGTTATAGTACTAATATATACTAACGCCCCCATGTGGCTGAATGAAATCTCAATAAGCACACTCTAAAATCTAGATAATCTTTCCAGAAGAGTTATTAACTTTATTTAATAAGCAAATGAGGGCTAAATGTGGAATGAGATGTGCAGAAACTACATATGATTCCTGCTGTCAGGTGTCCACAAGCGATAGTTCATATAGTGTATTCAAATCATATATTATAATAAACATTAATGGGAGGAGTCTCCAGTGTCAGAGAAAGATGAAACACTTTTTGGTGCTAATTTTTTTATTTTTTATAAATAAGACGTAATTAAAGAAAAATAATTGTTTTTATTGTTGTATTAGCGAATCACACTCATATAAGATGAAAACATTTTTTTCATACAATTGAACGCTAAAGAAACAACGCTGGATGCGCCACATTAACCCGCTGTTTATTTTACTAATAATATGCAAATAATATGCGAGAACTGATATCAAGAAATATGCTGAATCACCTTTTATTAATTTTAAACTTAAAGTATGTAACAAAACATTAAAGGCAGTTGGGTGCAGAAGTTTGTATACCCCTCGGACCAAATTACAGAAGACACAATAAGTTAAGATTTTTAAAGTCATGCTCATATGATTGAGACTTTGGTTGAATGTTACTTTTTTATAGTGATGGGGCTTTTACAATTACACACATATATTCCTGTATTCAAAATATTTTCACTTCCTTACTTGTTTATGTGGAAAATCCATGTAAGATTTAACATGATGATCACTGTAGGTCAAAAGTGAAAAAAAAAGTGACCGTTCTTGGAAACAAATGTGGATCCTGTAGGGTTCATTGGACAGGAAATGACTCAAAGGCTTCTCTCAAAGAGAATCCCAGGTTTTTAAACACAAGCCTTAATCAGAAGGAACCAGCTGAAGAACCCTTTAGGCTTTGTTATTACTAATATATTATGCAGAATGTTCAAATGGGATGTTTTGATGGATGCAACCACACATTCGTTTCCATCAGAAATGTTTCTACCTACAGAAGCGACCGACTTTACGAGAGAGACAGCACATCTTTTCATGCACATTGCTTTGGAATCTTTGAGAGGAGCCTGGCTGTGGTTTTACTTTAACGTGAAACACAGGGCTGTTTCCTCTGAGAGTAAAATGGTATGGGGGGGTGTTGGAAGGGGCTTAATTGTACCCATGGAATGTTATTTTTTAGTAGAGTCTGGATCTGGCCTTGCCATTGCTGTTGCACAAGCTTGGCACCGTGTTTCATGAAACACGTAATGCTTGCCTAAGGTCCAAGTTTATTTTTTTTAAGGATTTGAAGGGGAGGACTTGCCTTTTTTAATTAGCATGCAGATTTCCAAAACAACTTAGCTGCTCTCGGCTATCGTTCGCTTGTGGAAAGAATGTAGCGAATTACGATTTCCAACTTGCAAAACCATTTATCCAGGATCAATTACAGTACAATACATAGCTTGTTATCAGAATGAGGAACAGCAGATTTATAATGCGCTGTAATCTTTGATGTTTCTTTGTAGATTCACAGTTCCCTATCGACATCACGCCTGTGAAGAAAGATCACGACTTCCTGGATAAAGACCTCGTAGAGCCTTTATGCCGGTAACAAATGTTTTTTTATGTTCATTTTAAATTAAGGTGCAGGTTTGGAGAAATTCAGCTGTTTCTTGATCTTTCCCTCTTTGGATCAACCCTCATTTTTACCCCCAACACTTTTTCATTTGTTCATTGCACTTTAATCATTTTAACAATATAAGTAGAGTGCTACATTATTTACAGTAGTGTGGGTATAATAATCTTAATATTACTACTGTAAGGAGAGTAAAGAGAAAATGTGTAAGGAAAAGAAAGGTGGAGGAAAATGAATCACAATATTGAAAACAACAGAAAAAAACACCAGGAACAAGTTACAGCTCTACAAGAAAAACTCCCTGAGATGATGCGAGAAAGAAACCTTGAGAGGAACCAGACTCAAAAGGGAAAAGGGGAAATGGCATTGGGATTTTGTGAATTCACTACAGGATCTTTTCTATTCATTTTTTTCTGGACATTTGGACATTTGTTTTGTTGACAGTCATTGTCTGGGTCTCGGATCATAGTCAAAACAGTATACAGTATTAACCACGATCTGTTACATCATATAAGATATGGGGTTGCCATTGCCATGCAAAGTCTCCATCGGTGAACAATTGAGAACTTCAACAATTTTGGAACAACAATGATTGGATATTTGGGTTCACCCAGATGAGTGGGTTCCTCACAGAAAATGGTTTCTCTCAAGGTTTCTTCCTCAGACCATTTCACTACGTTTTTCTTGCCACTCTTTGATTTTAAGAATTGATTTTATTCCTTAAAACTGTTTTTGGGACAATATCCCTTACTCAAATCGCTAATACAAGTAAAACTGAATTAAGTTTGGTTGCATTTGTTCCTCCTATACACCGAAGACCCATAAGAAACTATAACATCTCCGAGCTGGAGCTCCTCCAGCTTTGTTTGTGCATGTACATATTGATGGGAAAGGAGACAGTCCGGCAATTCCGGTCGCCATGGAGACGGGCACGGTAGGAAATCACGGGGCAGGATAGCGAGGCGCGCTTCACAAGACTAGTCCCGCTCTGACTCTAAACAACCCTTAAGCATCTCATCGAAATTCCAAACCAGCTCGCCGTTGAGACCGAACAATGCCGATACCTCCTGCCTCTCTCGCCTTCATTCACCGTGACTTTTTACTCCTTTCTTAAGTCCTCAGGGAAGCAACGACTTCATTCCAGTGTGTATAATAGGGGAAAAAAAAAACTCTAGAACACAGTGTGAAGGCATTACAGGCTCAGTCGTTTTTTTTTTTTAACCTGGTGTCCAGTCAGGTCTGATATTAAGATTGTACAACCTTTTTGTGTGTACATGTATATAGGTGTTTGAGTAATAGAAAGTGTGTTAGAGAAGTGAAGAAAAGAGTGCAGGCACGGTGGAGTGGGTGGAGAAGAGTGATAGCAGGAGTGATTTGTGATAGAAGAGTATCTGTGAGAGTGAAAGGGAAAGTTTATAGGACTGTGGTAAGACCTGAGATGTTGTATGGATTAGAGACAGTGGCATTGAGTAAAAGACAGGAGTAAAAGACAGGAGGTAGCAGAGCCGAAGATGTTGAGGTTTTTGTTGGGAGTGACGACAATGGACAGGATTAGAAATGAGTTTATTAGAGGGACAGCGCATGTAGGACATTTTGGAGACAAGGTGCGGAAGGTAAGATTGAGATGGTTTGGACATGTGCAGAGGAGGGACATGGGGTATATCAGTAGGAGAATGCTGAGAATGGAGCCACTAGGAAGGAGGAAAAGAGGAAGACCAAGGAGGAGGTTTATGGATGTTTTGAGGGAAGACATGCGGGTAGTTGGTGTGACAGAGACAGATGTAGAGGACCCCCTGAGATAGCATGAGGAAGAAACCTTGAGAGACTCAAAAGAGAACCCCTCCTCATCCTCCACACCAAATGTCCATTCATTACAGTTCCATCATTATAGAGGTGTGCAGTGAAGGCTGTTTAAATGCAGAACTTCTTCTGCAAACTGTTGTCCTGAGCTATTGTTGCAGACTGTTGATATTTATTACAGTTCAAATCCATCTTTAAAGTTCTTGAGTTGCTCATCAACTTCATGGATCTTTAGGCTGTGTAATGTGGAACCATCCCCAGCTGCACAGACTGCCCTCCAGACCATTAATAGATAATAGATCTACACATGATAGATCTCCTCTGACTTGAAAGTAATCTGTTTGACAAGCACAGTCTTTCGATTGTCCATGGTAGAACATCTGCAGCTCTCTTTGAGGTGTCAGAGTGGGGGTGTGATTTACAGCTCGCCACACCCACAAAACTCTATATAAGTGAAAGCTTAGGGAGAGTTTGAAATAAAAAATGAGGACAAAAGAGTTAAACATTTTTACGGCTCAGCATGAAAATGATTCAGTAATGCAGCTCAGCCCAAAGCGGCGCTAAGATTATAATACCTGGTCTTCATTTGTGGAATTATTCTGGATTTTGCACAAAAAAAACTTTGAATAAATGTCTGTGCAATTGGATTCAATTAATATTTCAACTCATCACCGGTTATAGCATTTGAAGTCTAACAAATTGATTTGCGAGTCTCTTTACATGTCAATTTATAGAACTCCAAGAACTCCAAACGCTTCCACGTGTGATTTTTTATTGAATTCATTTCCAGCCTGGAAAACGAGGCCCACGTGGTGCGTATCTTGTTTTGCGAACCGAGAGCACGTTGCCAAAACAAACGATCTCTCGGCGGAATTGGACATAAAAGCATCGTACCCCTGCTGCCGATTGGACTCAGAAAATAGGAGATTACAGGCCGCAGTGGTACCAGAGAACATCAAGTAGAGATTTGGACACTTCTGGCAAATGTAAATAGATTTCCATAATAAAATCGTGCAGCACGCTGACAGTTCACTCAGTAATCAGTTTCGTGTGGATTCAGGACGTAATGTTTCAGCACACGCGAATCAACGATCGGTCCTAGCACACTGTATTTTAGGATTTCGATCCGTTCGAGTGTCTTGTTTTTTTTTTTATAAACACTGATCCTTGCTTCTGAAAGTTTCCAGTCACTCCTGCTCCTACAGCATTAAATCTCATCAACGTCGCTGTTTATCTTCCTAGTTTTAGAGCCGTGCCGTCATCAAACGCCCAAGAATCTGTTTCCAGATACACACAATAAATCCTGTAAACCTCTGTTTCCTTGCACATGCCAAGTGTGAAATGTATCATCACTGTTTCCATCTTTACTGTTGCTTTTGTTTTTTAGCAGCTATTAATACCTCGAGCCAACTTTTCCCACGAAACCTCAACAACCAAGCTCTGAGAGAAGAACGCTCTCTGTGTACTGTTTATTAGATTTAATCTATAAGGATACATTCATAAACAAAAAACGTATATTTTTTATTCGTTTATCCCTTTAAGTCTGTTTTAGGACAATGTTCAATGTTTAAATTGATACATTTGAATTGAATTGAGCTAAAGATCAGAAATAATTCCCAAAAATATATATATATATATATAATGATTTATTAATTAAAGTAGGGCATAGAGTCCTTTTTTTTTATCATTTTCTAGCTACTTTCTGGTTTCTCATTGATACATTTGAATTGAATTGAGCTAAAGATCAGAAATAATTCCCAAAAATATATATATATATATATAATGATTTATTAATTAAAGTAGGGCATAGAGTCCTTTTTTTTATCCTTTTCTAGCTACTTTCTGGTTTCTCATATTTATTACATAAAAGCGGCTTTTAAAGTTATTAAGAAAGAAATGCAGCTTGTCACATTTTTGGTTGAAGCACGAAGGCTTCGTCGGGTCAGTACGCCTGCCTGACACTGGAGACTCATTCCATCAATGTGAAATAAACAATTCCTATTTAGTTCAGTTCAATTCAATTTTTATTACATTCTTGACCTATTTATTTATTGATTTATTGATTTATTGATTTATTTTTATTTATTTTTATTTTTTTATTTGAGCTATTTATGGACCTCGAGCCCAATACACATTCCTTTTTTTAGTTATAACTGTTCATATGTTAAAAAAAAAAAAAAAGATAAAATAATGAAAAGTATTAGATCAAGTGCATTAAAATAAGCTTTAAAGACGGAATACATTTTTAGTGTAGCAGTCCTCCCTCGATTTATTGCAGATCGAATCTTGTGGTCTATTTATTTATTGATTTATTGATTTATTGATTTATTTTTATTTATTTTTATTTTTTTATTTGAGCTATTTATGGACCTCGAGCCCAATACACATTCCTTTTTTTAGTTATAACTGTTCATATGTTAAAAAAAAAAAGATAAAATAATGAAAAGTATTAGATCAAGTGCATTAAAATAAGCTTTAAAGACGGAATAAATTTTTAGTGTAGCAGTAGTACAGTCATCCCTCGATTTATTGCAGATCGAATCTTGTGGTCCCACTTTATCGCGATTTTCAATTGGGCAATTTTGTTACAAAAAACGTAGGTTTCTCTGACGTCCAAAATGGGGGCGGGGTCAAAGACATATGTCACCAGATTCAGCCAATGAAAATAAAGACTGCGGTGATGTGTATCTTTACCTCAGCACCTTTTTTTGACATCATAGGACACTTTGACCAATAAACAAGCGGAGAAACTATGCATAGGCTACGCTACAGTACTGCACTGTACTACAGTACTTAATATAAATGTGATATTTGTACAAATTTACACACAATTCATCTCGGTATATTCTTGCAAATGTTTTCGGTGTAGCATTTTTGGGGCTGCGTCCGTTTATCGCGGTAATTAATTTTTAATAATAAATAAATGTAATTAAATAAATAAAAAAATAATAATAATTACTATTATTATTATTCATTATAATATGAATTTCCATTATCAGAGGAGATGCTGATCATCTGTCTGTGTCACTATATTAAAAGCTCTTCAGTTACTTGTCATAGCTGGACAGCTGCTGCTCGAAAGTCTTTCCCAATTAGAACCAGAGCATGGAGCTGATTTCTACAACTAATTGGGTTTACTTCTAGCCAGAGCTCATGCATGGGCAGGAAGAGAGGAGCTCTTGATCCGATTAACTCCGAAAGCGTTTTCCTACTTCTGCTGTATCTCATGTGGAGTGCAGAAGGTTTTCTTTTCAAGAAGGTTTAACCAAATATCAAGCGTTTTTTTTGTATTAATATTTCTGTTCTTTTTCTGTCTTGTGCAGGCGACTCAACACGTTAAACAAGTGTGCCTCGATGAAACTGGATGTAAATCTTCCCAAAAAGAAGGTAAGCACAATGGCTTTTTATATACCATGACCCTATATAACTCACATGAGCCACGGAGATTCGAATTTCCTGCTTATTATTTGAGTAGAAAAGCTTTTTTTGGGGGGATATTTAAGGACCACATTCCTGTTCATGTGCTTTTTTCATCCTCCCATTATAGATTCTGTGAAATTTGATAATACCGCATTCTAGGGTGGGAGTCGATCGGAGCATTTTCGTTAACGAAACACCCTGAAGCAAGTTATTCTTTTTTTTAGTTTGAAACGATTTGTTTAAAATTGTAAACTACATTTTTAAGTGGCACCGAAGACAGTAAACTTTTGAACACATATCACCTGTTTTATCTAACATCACACCAATGGTATTATTCATTTCCATACATTATAATAATTTGACATTTTTCATATAATTTATTATGGAATTTGTGAGAAAGTATTTTCTAATGTAGCCTAATTACAGAATGTGATTATCTGTGTATCTCCCCTGTGTTATTGTTTTTATTTTTAGTTCATTGTCTATGTACCTCCTATGTCAACATACAAAACTGGTTATCAGCCTGATTTGATTTATTTTGCAGATCTCCCAAAACCTTCATATTTATATATATATATATATGGGATCTATGCCAAACATTGCAACTGCAATTGACTATATAAATTGACTCAATATAAATTCTCTAATGAAAATATAAGATTTACAATGCATACTAATACAAAGGATTATGTTTTTAAACAAAAGTATTAGGTCACCTGACCTTTCCAGCTATGTGTGGTTCTTCTCCAAACTGTTAGCAAAGTCAGAGGCACACAATCGTATAGGATGTCTTCGGATGCGGTAGATTTACATTTTCCCTTCACTCGAACTAGGAAACATGAACCAGTTTCAGCATGAGAGTGTGCGTGTGCACAAAACCAGCTCGATTAAGATATGCTTTGCATGGGTTAGAAGTGTGTGGAAGATCTTGAATGGCCCGCTCTAGATCTCTGACCTCAACCCTACTGAACACTATTGAGATGAACTCAAACACTAACTGCACCCCAGGCCTCCTCACCTCACCTACATCAGTACCTGACTTTACTAACAGCCTTGTTGCTGATTGAGCACAAATCTCCACAAACACACTTCCAAATCTAGTGGAACATCTTCCCAGAAGAGTGGAGGTTATTATAAAAACAAGTTAGGACTGAGTGTAGAATGAGGTGGTTTAAAAAAGCACAAAATCTTATGGTCAGGTGGCCACAAACTTTTGTCCATATATAATGTACTTCTGATGTCTTTGCTGGACAGAACACAAAAGAAGTTTCTAGAAAATTTGTCAGGTGGAGTTTTTGTATTAAATCTTTTTTGTAACTCTTCGTATTAGTTTAATTGCATTTTAAATGCACTTCGAAATTCGCGTGTTTGAATAATTTACTAATTTTATGAGTATTCAATTTATATTTGAATCTGACAACTGCTGGGTTTTCAAGTCAAACTGGGACTTTTGAGTTTATAAAATAAAAATAAAAAATTCTGCAAATATTTTATCGACTTAAAATTAAATCTCCTGGTCTTTCTTTAACGCCAGTCGCAGTTCATGTTTCCAGCTGCAGGTAAACATACCCACTGTCTTGCTCCCACAGAGTGAAGACTCGGACTCAGATGACCTGTTTGCTATTAGCGACAAATGGACCTTTGAATGGAGCAGCCGTCGCTGGTCCCGTCTCCTTGATGAGGCGGGACCCAGGGAGCCAGGGGAGGAGTCAGTCCTCCGGGCCACACCCAGCAGTGAGAGCGTTCTGACAGACCTGAGCGAGCCCGACGTGTCGTCCTTGCACAGTGAAAGTAGCAGTGGAAGCGCAGGACTTCGAGCTCACAGTGCGGATGACTCGGATAGCTCGCGCCGTGCCTGCTCCGACTCAAGCGCAATGCCCAAGTTAGGGATAGCCCATCATTCCTCGGAGCATCCTTGCTACTCCTCACTTCCTGTCAAGCATGGCAAGATGGGTCGGAGTCGGGCTAAGGACTTCCTGCGGCGCATGGAGACTCTGAGGTCGCGTGAACCAGAGGAAAATGGACATAGGACTTTGGTGATCAGTGCTCCTATTCTACAGCAAGAACCTCAAACCTTGAAGGCTCTTGAGTGTGTGGAGATAAATGGCCATGGTGTGTTGAGTTCACATTCGAGCAGTGAAGGTAGCAGCAGCCAATCCGGTGGCAGTACTGTCAGTACTCCAAGCCTGAAGGAACGCAAAGTCCACCGTGCTGAGCACAAGCGCAGTGGCATGTATCTGGATGACCTGGACGTTTTCTCCACCATCGTTCAGGGTAAACGCAACGAATTCCGCTCTTACGAAGACCTAGTAGTACACATCCCGAAAGACCACAAGCCTGGAACTTTCCCAAAAGCTCTTTCCATTGAGAGTCTTTCACCCACAGCAGCACCTCTCAGCAGGGTTCCTGAAACTCAACGTCCACCCATCGTAAAAGAGCACAGGCCTGTTACACAGTGCTGCTCACGTGGCAGCAGGGTCAGCATCTACGACAATGTGCCCGGCTCACATCTCTACGCCAGCACCGGGGACCTTATCGATTTGGAAAAAGAGGACTTGTTTCCACATTTGGATGATATCCTGCAGCATGTGAATGGTCTGCAACAGATTGTGGCTCACTGGTCCAAGAACGTTCTGCCTACAGGAGAGAGTGTGGAAAAAGGCAAGGTGGAGCAGGATGGGAAAGGCCAGGGGAACGTACAGTCCTCTAGTCATATTACGCTGGATTTAGAGGGTCACTCAGTGTTGGAAGGCCAGGTTACACCCAGTGATGGGGACAGAGATGGTGTTTCACTCAATGAAACTGAATCTACAGGAATTCGAGAGAGGAGAGACTCTGGGGTTGGGGCATCACTCACCAGGCCAAACCGGTAAGATTTTTGAGATTTATATATATTTCTTTTTATTATATTTTCTGATATTGGTGCTTTCTTTGCTGATAACAAAAACATCACATAGATCTTGATCTACATTCGTAGAGAACACGGTACTGATTTTGGCTTGTTTACAATACAAGGACTTTTTGTAAGCCGTGAACCGGCCACTAGGCACAATTGTTTTTGTCGTTTAATATTGGTTTTCCAATATTAAGTACAACACTAAAGAAAAACATACCGTAGTTGTGACCAGGTGTCCCCAAACCAAATCCTACTCTTTCTCAGTTTGTAGTTACTGTTTAATCTGTGGAATGTTCAAATCATGTTCATTCCTGTTATCACCATTATGAAATCGCTTTTACTATAAAAACTTGTTCCTCTCCCTGGAATGTTGCTTGCCAGGTTTCCAAGAAACTGGCTTTTAAATCAGACATGTTTTTTTTTATAATATTTTACAAAGTGTTTGTTGTTACCAAAAAAATTAAAAAGGGTTTTTGAACATGGAAATGAATGAACACTTTTTTCATCAGAATTTTCTGACCAATCAGAATCCAGAATTCATTGCAATTTACCGTAGATCTGCCTACATGTATAGTAAATATAATTCCTGTTGTGTGTTAAGTTTGCGATGGCCAAGTTTCCAGATCTCCAACCGCCTCAGCCATTCAGTGGCTTCACTACAGATCACCAATCAATCAGCAGGACAGCTCAGCCTGTTGCAGAAGTTCTCTCTACTGCGCCTCACAGCCATCATGGAGAAGTACTCACTGTCTAACAAGCATGGCTGGACCTGGTGAGAACCGATATATGTGCAATTATGTTGGTTCTTCTAATAGATAAAGAACTTAAGAAGAACATATAAAATAATTGTGTGTTAATCTGTTATCTAAGTGTTGGATTAAGACAACAATTAGAAATGTTTATAAAAACCATTCTCTGTGCTGCAGGTCAGTTCCAAAGTTCATGAAACGGATGAAGGTTCCTGATTATAAGGATAAGAACGTGTTTGGTGTTCCTCTCATAGTGCACGTCCAGCGTTTCGGGCAGCCTCTACCTCTGGGCCTCCAGCAGGCTCTCCGCTACCTCAGGAGCCAGTGTCTTGACCAGGTTCGTCAACTCCACAAGATATAAAAGAACGCAATGTACATTTTGTTCTGTCGTTTGATAGGTACCTTAACCTTTCATACACGGACGACGCAACAGCCAGCCATGACGTCTTACAACAACTTTTATTCCTCCTCACACAGTACCATAACACACCCAATATAGGTTCCCACTAATACTATATGCCTCATAATATCACCAAATAGAAACTAATACTACACATTTTACTGTGGATTTTACAGTGTTTATCTTTCAGATATAACATTTTTATAAGCTAGCCTGGGAAAACCTTCATCTAGTTATATCTGAGCATATTTTATTGTGTATATTTCTGAAATCTTTACAGACCTGAAGTATGGTTCTCATGTATATGACCCAACGTTCTTGCATTAAAAAAAAAGAATTTGCTCACCCCCCCCAACACCCAACAGTGAAATCTCATTTAAAGATTTTCTGCGGTGCAGGCGGACGGCGGACGTTTTTTTTAGACAGAGAGAATCTGATTCGAAACTGAATTGATTAAGCTCATGTCAGCTTTGATCAACGCATGGCACGGCTGATGGAGCGTGACATTCCCTGGATGAGAAAATCACACATAGCTGCTGAGGTTTTCTCAGACTGTCTGTTTTTAAAAGTGCTTCTTACTCAACATGGTCTTTACATGAACATACGTAGGAGCCTAAATAAAAGAGTAAGCATTTCTATGTTGCTTTAGTGCTACAGGGTGGCACAATGAAACAGGAAACTTTGGAAAAAAATTTGGTTGGCGACCCTGGAGCCTCTGCAGTTGTTTGGAACCGGAGGGAGCTTGTTTCGAATCCCTTACCATTAAATATAATGGAGCAGTGACTTGGTGTGCAATGAGCATTATTTGTTTATTAGAATGGTGATGGTGTGAGTGGAGCACATAGGGAAATTTGGTGTCATTACCAGTTAAGACTTCCCGTTTGCTCATTTGTGGGTCATCACAAAGAAACAGCTCAACACAGCGATGATGCGTGTTGTGGAACGGAACAGTGAGGGCTCCTCACGATGGCAGCTCAACCCACCTCGATACTCTCTGGGGTGTTGGCAGTTTCAACACCACCTGAATACTTTCTTTTAAGCCTGATTCTTTAAAATTATATGTAGGTTTTTGGAGCTGTGGTAGAAATACACAGTAGTAGCACGGTATGGGGAACATCTGATGGGTTGTCCCAAACCGCCAAGAATAAACTATATCACCATTGTTACCAATAATTCACTGATTTTGATAATCCCTAGGTGGGTCTCTTCCGCAAGTCCGGGGTGAAATCTCGCATCCAGGCTCTCAGGCAAATGAACGAAAGCTCTCCGGAGGACGTGAATTACGAAGACCAGTCCGCCTACGATGTGGCCGACATGGTCAAGCAGTTCTTCAGAGATCTTCCCGAGCCACTCCTGACCAGCAAACTGGGAGAAACCTTCCTCCATATTTACCAGTGTAAGAACCAACATTTCCGTATATCCAGACTGTATCTTTTACAAGAAGTGCCATAATGCCGGGAATGTAAATGTAAACAGTTCAGTCGTTAATTATTATTCAAATCTATATAACTTTTTGGGGTTTTTTTTGTCAATCTTTGTAGATGTGCCTAAGGACCAGCGGTTACAGGCGATCCAGGCTGCCATAATGCTGATGTCCGATGAGAACCGAGAGGTCCTCCAAACCTTGCTGTGCTTTCTCAGCGATGTCACTTCCTCGGTACAGGAGAATCAGATGACGCCCATGAATATCGCTGTGTGCTTAGCGCCCTCCCTTTTCCACCTCAATATCCTGAAGAAGGAAAACCTCTCTCCAAGGTGGGTATTCATAAAGAGAGTTCATGCTATATAGGGAAAGTTCTTGAATTTAGAATCAGATTATGCATGTGTGTGTGTGTATATGTTATGTACGAACCGTTCAGATGATTTCAATGTTTGCATTTGTGCCAGATGTTTCTTGAGTTGAAGTGATGCTTATTTGGTGTGCTGTTTCCTACATAAAAGATAAAAAGGAAAAAAAGGAAAAATTGGTGCACTATAGAACAATGACTCTACTGTCTTAAGTACACTATATTGTCAGAAATTTGTGGACACCTGTCCTTTCCTGCCAGTGGTTCCCCTTTAAACTGTTACCACAAATCTGAGGCACCCAGTATATAAAGCCTTTGGATGCGGTAGTATTAATATTTGCATTCAATTGAACTTGGAAACCCAAACCTGTTTCAGCTCCATTAAGATATGCTTTACATAGTTTGAAGAGGAAGATCTCCTGCTGTAGCACTCTGATCTCAACCATACTGAACTCCTTTGGGATGTATGTGAACTCTGACTGCACCCCAGGCCTCCTCACCTCACCTACAGTACATCAATACCTTTACTTTACTAAAAGCCTTGTGGTTAATGAACACTAATGTCCACAAGTCCACTCCAAAATCTAGTGGAACATCTTTCCAGATGAGTGGACGGATTTATAAGTGCAAATTGGGGCTAAATGTGGAATGTGATTCTCAAAAAGCATATACCATACTTATAACCGGGTGTCCACAAACTTTTGCCGAAGTTTAATAATGGTTTAATAAGTTTAATAATGAGGATATTTAGAATCAAAGTTATGTTCCTGCTTCTTTATAGAACCATGCAGAAGAAATACGCCACTGGAAGACCTGACCAGAAGGACCTAAATGAGAACCTGGCTGCCACTCAGGGCTTGGCACATATGATCACAGAATGTAACCGGCTATTTGAGGTAAGTCTTTCCTTTCATCCATCTCTCTTCCTCTCCTTCCCCCTTTCAAACTCTCTGAAAACACCAATGACTTGTTCCCATGTGGCATATATCAACCTGGCATTTGACTTTGGTTCAGGAGGTCATGAGTTAAAATTCCTCCACCACCAAGATCCTACTACTGGCCCCCTTGAGCAAGGCCAAATGCCTTATTGGCCATTGTAGTGTGAAAATTGTAGGGGGGGGTTTAATTGGATACTTTATTAAGGGGTGTGGTTAAAAATGCTTTCATGATATCCAATCAAATCATGTCTTCTTGCACCGTTTACAATCTTGAGCACAGCACTGAGGCAATTCACATATTTTTTCTATTCGATTGAAATTGACATTAAATAACCATCTTTTTTTTGAGAGAGCGATATGATGACCCAGTTCTTTTCATTGTGTGACATTAAAACTCTTAAGTTTTCAAAAAAAAATTATCGAATTTCTCCTCCCCCACCCTCAGATTCCTCATGAGATGGTGACGCAGTCGCGGAACTCGTATATAGAGGCTGACCTGCAGGCCCCGACGCTGGAGGACCTGTGTAAGCAGGAGCAGCACGAAGAAGGGGAGGAGGACGAAGGCTCGTGGCCTGTGCACTTAGATTCCCGACTTCAGGTCCTGCGCAAGGAAGCGCGGGACAAAGCCAAAGGCTGGGTGTCGTGCCAAAGCTCCGATAACACCGAGCTCGCATACAAGAAGGTAGCGAAGGAGACTCGGGCCATGTTTGTAATGTAAAGTTTGCTGCCTTTAGGGGTCAGAGATAGGAGGGTAGATGAATGAGCAGAATATTTTTCCAGTGGAATTTCAACTAAAGTAGATAAGTTTTGATGGCCTGCTAAAAATGTAAACAAAATCAAAGATTACCAGACTACAGTCACAGCAATATGAGAAAAAATTCCTGAAGTTTTGTGGAAAAAGTCACACACCTGTGTTCAACTCCATCAGGATCAATTTCTTCGATCATTTTCCTCATAGCTGTTTGAGAAACAACAACTCCTCTTTGAATTAGGTTTAACCATCGATATCCTTGGAGTCAACCATTGAAACCCCCAAGATGTCATCACTTTAAAACAAACATGACTATAAAACACATAATAATGGACTGCAATACACTTAAAGACACAAAACAGCGTTAATACAATATAAATCAGAAAGAACATATGGAGGAAAATACTTAAATACTTATTGAATATTAAACTGAAAGACCATATAAGCCATATAACCACTAAACTCTGCTGTAGTCCAAACTCTGTAAAATGCTATAACATCTCATCAAACCTTAATCCTGCGATGGTAATAGCCACCTCTGCTGCCATGGCATTAAAAAACAATAAATAAACAAACATACAAATACTATAATTAATTAATAAATATAATTCTGTGCGCCAAAAGACAAATTATTTTTGTAAGTAAAAAAAGTAGGATTTAACCAAATTCTCCACATACATTTTATGCAATACAGCTAAACGTTTCTCACCAATTTTGCGACTTTTCTCAAAACCTTATTCTCAAAATATTATGATTTTATTCTCAAAATATTTATACTTTATTCTCAAAATATTGTGACTTTATTCTCAAAATATTTATACTTTATTCTCAAAATATTATGATTTTATTCTCGAAATATTTTGACTTTATTCTCAAAATATTGTGACTTTATTCTCAAAATATTTCTACTTTATTCTCAAAATATTATGACTTTATTCTCGATAATATTTCGACTTTATTTTTAAAATATTATGATTTTTCTTAAAATATTATGACTTTATTCTCAAAATATTATAAATTTTTCTTAAAATATTATGACTTTATTCTTGATAATATTTTGACTTTATTCTCAAAATATTATGATTTTTTTCTTAAAAATATTTTGACTTTATTCTCGATAATATTTTGACTTTATTCTCAAAATATTTTGACTTTATTTTTAAAATATTATGACTTTATTCTCAAAATATTATGTTTTTTTTTCTGAATTTTACTTATTGCTACGACTTTAATCTCGTTATTTTCTATTTTTAATTATTTTTTTTATGTGGCACTAAACCCCTGTCATAAATTAGGATATAGTGGATGTTTAACTCAAATTTCAAGGCTCGAGTTCGCTAAATTTTAACCGTAAGTACAAGAATCTCTGATCGAGTCTAAACGAAATGCACTGGTCTTTCGCAGGTTGGTGATGGAAACCCTTTGAGGCGCTGGCGTGTCTCAGTAGAAGTGGAAGCTCCTCCGTCAGTGGTCCTAAATCGAGTACTGCGAGAGCGCCACCTGTGGGATGTAGATCTGCTGCAGTGGAGAGTATGTGAAGTGCTGGACAAGCAGACGGAGGTCTTCCGATACGTCCTGAACCGCATGCCCCCTCACCCGAGCAGAGACTTTGTAGTGCTCAGGTATGAATGAATGAAAATCTATATATAAAAAAAGTCGATACAGCGTTTTCTCTTAGTTAGTCCCTGTACAAAATTATTGGCACCCTTTATGAAAAGTAACAAATGTACTACGTATTGCATGAATAACCGTCTAGACGAATGACTACTGAACACGTCTTGATGGTGTGTGTTTGATTTGTGTACACGTACAGGTCATGGAGGACAGATTTACCGCGGGGCGCATGCTCCCTAGTATCCGTCTCCATCGAGCATGACGAGAGTCCTCTCGCTGGTGGCGTGAGGGGCGTTGTGCTCGAGTCTGGATACCTGCTGGAGCCCTGCGGCTCGGGCAAGTCGCGGCTCACACACATCTGCAGAGTAGACCTCAAGTGAGTTCACACACATCATTCTGCAAATGAGTGGTCATTACAGCATAATGCGAATATTACAAATATTATATCAGCTCAGTAATAAGTGCTAGACGATTCTGTTACACACTTTTCCGGTGTACATACAAATATTCCATCCTTTATAATAATTCATCATGAATCATTTATTGTAATTCATGTAAATCATGATTCATTCATTACGTACACATTCGTACGGTGTATGCGGTGAAATGCTTTTTTACGACTGTCCGATATTGAAGAATTTACGTGGAAACAGAAATCGAATATCAAAAATGTATTAAAGGTATAAAAAAGTGCAAAGTATTAAAAGATATACTATAAACTATATATACAAAATGAGATAGAATGGTTATAGATATCAATATGACTGAGATACTGACAGTAGTCCAGATGCGTACTGTATCTTCAATAATCCTACATCATTGGGTCCTATTATAAATGCTAATCAATTCTCAAAAAAAATACTGAATTAATAATATCACAGTGCTCTGTTTTGCTCTTTTATCTTACACACGATGGTCCAAAGCAGTAAACAATAGTTGCTAATATGCTGTCATTGTAATCCTGTAGTACATTATTATTATTATTTATGTCTTATTCTAAATCCCAACTGGTCTAATAATCTACTCAATAAAATGTAAAATTTACTTAGTAAAATTTACAGAGTTGCTTTTTTTAACAGTGGGGGGTGAGGGGGGGGATTCTAGTGTAGTTTAAAATGGACAAGGAGATGTAAATCATAAACCAGGAACACCTTTATACATTTTTGTGCAATAACAAAACAACAACAACAACAAAAAAACCCAAAAATAAATTATATATACAACAAAACACTACAGGACTTGAGTCTACTTCAGTTTATAGACTTATAGTTTATAGTAATAGCCATCTGTATATTATATTTATAATACATAAACATCTGTAAATTACTGTTTATAGTCCTATAATAATATTTTATTTAATTTCTGTAACTCATGTAAACACTGTGTATCCTGCACTTGCTGCTGTTGCATGCTGGTTAGACCCAAACTGCATTTCGTTGCCTTGTACTTCTACATGTGTAATGACAATAAAGTTAAATCTAATCTAATCTAATCCAATATTATTTCAAATGTAATTAAGTACCGTATTTTTCGGACTATAAGACGTTTTTCCCCACGTTTTGAACCCCGCATCTTAAACAATGAAGCGGCTAATTTATGATTTTTTCCTGGGTTTTTCCCGGTTTCACAAACTTCAAGCCAAAAAACTGAGACCCATAACATTAGACCAATGAAATTTCCGAACAGGACTTCACCTGTGTTCTGAGCTGCACGGCATCGGAAGAAAAACTTTCATCGGGTGATTATTAAACGCACGACGATGCCAAAAGATAAACTCCTGAGAGAAATAGTTGTGAATTGAAGGAGGAAGACAGTGAACAATGACTTTCTTGGTCGGCTACTGTTTAGATACAAGCCGTGTAACGCGTTGAGTCTGGGTGAAGGAAGAGCTCGCTTCTGGCAGGCTATTCCCGAAATACTGCTATGCTCTAAAGCAGGGGTCTCCAATCTTTCCCAGAAAGGGCCAGTGTGGGTGCAGGTTTTCATTCCAACCCAGCAAGTCCACACCAAATCCTACCTGTTCAAATCTAATGATCTTCATTTTCAATTACTATCAGGTGTGACCATTGATTGGATGGAATGAAAACCTGCACTCACACCGGCCCTTTCTGGAAAAGATTGGAGACCCCTGCTCTAAAGGATGCGCAACATATTTCACCCGTTACTCCGTGTGTAACGTGTCTTTCTTTAAAGCCTGTGTAAAGTACATTAGTGTGTGTGGCTTATTTATGTTAAAAATAAAAATATTTGTAAAATTCAGTGGGTGCGGCTTATACATGGGTGCGCTTCATAGTCCAGTAATTACGGTACCACACTTCGACCGAAAAATACTTAAGAAAAAGTATCACAAATCGTAGAAATGCACAAAACTCAATTATAGCAACACGAGTAAATGCAATTCGTTACTTTCCACCTCTGAATATTTGGCTAATATCACCATATCATTAGCTACTATTACTGAAATGTGTGTAAAGCCTCAATCATTTCTCCTGGTTTCCCTCCCTGTGATAATCAGAGGCAGAACTCCAGAATGGTACAACAAAGCATTCGGACACCTGTGTGCCGCCGAAGCCGCCCGGATCCGCAACTCCTTCCAGCCCATACATGCAGACGGACCAGAAACAAAAATCTGAGTCTCGTGACGCCTTTCTGCATGTGTTCAAATCTCTGCGAGCGACATCCCAGGCCCCTCGACGGGCATCCAAGCCCCTCCAAGGACACTCAATGCTGTGACTTAAAGTATATCAAAACAAATCAGTGTCCGGCTTGTGTACATTAGCGTTCCTGTTGTTTGTTTGTTTGTTTGTAATATTGTATTATTTGTAATTATCATTATTTCTATTTTAATTAATTCTATTGGTACATATTTGCTGTGCACATAATCTTATACAATGTATACAACATCTAAGCTCTTAAATGCTTCTGGGAAGCATGTACGTCTTTTTTTTTTATTCAAAGCTATAATTGGTCACACATGCTGCACAATCACGTGTGTGTTCTTGTATTCTGTGTTAGTGTATATGTGTGTGTGTGTGTGTCTCGTTCACATGAATACAGACACGTGACCTGTACAGAGCGTATTTTATCAAAAGGCTCATGTAGTCCAAGCATTTGACCGTTCTATCTCGCGATATCTCCATTTGCACTGATATCCGCGTGATTTCTATGGTACAAAATGTTACTCAGATGTAAGCTGGTTTTACTTTTGCCTTTTCCCCTTTGTCTGAGAAAATTGGGTGTTATTTTATTGTATTTTATTTTAACTTTGTGGAAAAAATGAAATGGAAAAAAAACAAAAAAAAACAAAAGGATGACTTGGGTTTGATTTTCCTCAGACCTGCTCTTGTAGTACTGGATTACGTAGAGGACAAGTCAGAGACGATGTCTTTTTAATAAACTATATCTAAATTAATTCTAATGATCTAGCTGTGTCTATTTATTGGGCTGTTTTTCCATAATCATGCTGAGTTTGTCGGTGCCTTTTAAACATCACGATCCATATTCAAGCCACAAATGTGCTGTTATAGAAAAATCTCTGTTCTTCTGGGCAGATTTTGGAGTGTGCTTGTGGAGATCTTTTAACTAAAATAGTGTTAGTAAAGTCAGGTAGTGATGTAGATGAGGTGAGGAGGAAATATCTTTTTGTCTCGCTTTAATTAAAAAGTTTGTGCTTTAAAAATTATTTTTTCTCAAAATACCTTTATCGTATATTTATATTAGATTTATTTATTCAGAAGGAGGAAAAAATGAAGACCAAGGAGGAGGTTTATGGATGTGGTGAAGGAAGACAAGCAGGTAGTTGGGTTGAAAGAGGCAGATGTAAAGGACAGGGGGGTATGGAGACGGATGATCCGCTTTGGCGCCCCCTATTGGGCGAAACCGAAAGAAGAAGAAGAAGAAAAAGAAGAAGAAGAAGATTTATTTATATACATTGCTATTTGCACTTCTGGTAAGATGTTAACTTTTACTCTGCTTAATGACAATAAAGTTGATATATATGATATAATATAATGTAATATAATTTAATGTTCAGGTTCATCAGAAATGCACTACTAGGGAACAATAGCATTTAGAATAATGTTAGTTTTAGGATTTTAGACTTTTAGTTGGACTCATGTGGTATTTAAACCACTAGAGGTCCTCAGAGTTCTCCCAGGTTGTTCTCTTCCTGTCTATTAATATCATTGCTCGCACCTGTGTCTCATTTCCACGTGTTTATTTTAGTTGCCCTGTTCTTTAGATTTGGTGTATTTTGTGGCAAAGTTGTCAAATTGTTTTGTCTCATATACCCAAGGACCCTTATATTTGTCCTAAGGTTTCTGTAAGACAAGTGCATCAAGGAGATTTTTCCTTTTTGGTTTTAGTGTGTAGATTTGACTAAACTTTCAGGGATTTTTTGTTTTTTTATTGTTTGCACTTTTGCACATTGTACCTCGCCATTACATTTAATCTCCAAGTCCTGATGCTGACCAATATAGTAAGTTAATTTTAAATAAAAAATGTCTCTAATGCCTACAGATATATTTATTATTATTTCTCATCAGCTGATCAGTGAGACAGTGAAGGAAAAAAGCTTTAATGTCCGCTAGATGGCAGTATTTCCCTGCCGTAGTTTTATTGTGGATTTTTAAATCATTTGCAAAAGCAAGTGCAGAGAATCTAAAAACAGTACTCATTTAAAGAAAAGTAATTAAAACTAAAACTGCAGTATGTTCACAATATTGTGGTGTCATTTTATTTTTTTACTACAAGATGGTTGAATCTGTGCTTTTTGAACATCCCATTCTCCATTTACTGTTCTAAAAACCTCCACTAATCTTGGAAGATGTTCCACTAGATTTTGGATTGTGGTTGAGCAGATCAGAGCTCTATAGCAGGAGATCTTTCACTCTAACCCATGGAAAGCAAATCTTCATGGAGCTGCTTTGTGCATATGGACATGCTGGAACAGGTTTGGGTTTTCCTAGATCAAGTGAATGGGTTGCTTAAACCTACCATGGTTGAAGATCTTCTAAACAATTGTGTGCCTCCAATGGTTTGAGGGGGAAGAACCACCAACAGGGTGAAAAATCTTGTGCATTTTTCCTATTTAAAAGAGACTTTTCCGATTTAAGTACATTTCTTACTCCATATTCGAACACAGCCGCTCTTAAACTTCACCATCTGAGCTTTCTGAAATACGGAGTGCAACACAACCACAATCTAAAGACACCGCAAAAGAGATCCAATTCATTAAGAACAAAAAGCAGAAAGTCTGTTTTTACTCTGCCTACCTGCCAAGTACAGGAGCAATCAGTGCAGAGCCAATTTGGAAAGGAAACTATTACCATTCTGCAGGAGGCAATGCCATGTGTCCTAAAGACTTTTATTTATAAGAGAGAATATTAGTTCAGCACCATTACATCTGTACAGTAGTTTCAGGGATACTTTGTCATGCTGACGTACTTTAGTTAAACATGTTACATACTGTGATCACTTGCGCATACTCGCATCTTTACCTTAATTACTCGTAGGGGTGTGTGATCGAGTGACGGCAGTCTGCCTCTCTGCCTGAAATTGTTTTTTGTTTTTTTGTCTTCTTCCCGAAGCTCTAAAAGCTTGCCATAGAAAGTGCAGTGTGACACGTACTGGTTAAATAATGATTCCGTCTGACATGTCCTTATGCTCACATACACACACTGGTCTTACGATCCTTGTGAGGACCTTGCACTAACACACACACACACACACACACACACCAAGGTCGAAACAGTCAGACATTCCTATTCTTGTGCGGAAGTGTGGCCACCACCAAGCTATAAAACCAAACATGCATACACGTGTGTGTGTGTGTGTGTGTGTGTGTGTGTGTGTGTGTGTGTGTGTGTGTGTATAAATGGAAAAAATTATGACAATGAAATGAGCTTTAAAGTGAGTAACACCGATTATCTCTTCTTCATGAAACCTGTTAGTGGGTGGAAATAATTAGGCAGCAAGTGAACATTTTGTCCTCAAATTTGACGTGTTCGAAGCAGAAAAAATGGCAAGCGTGAGAATTTGAGGAAGTTTGCAAAGGGGCAAATTGAGATGGCTAGACGTCTGGGTCAGAGCATCTCCAAAACTGCAGCTCTTGTGGGATGTTTCTGGTCTGCAGTGGTCAGTAGCTATAAAAAAAGCAGCCCAAGGATGGAACAGCGGTGGTTCGGCGAAAGGGTCCTGAGCGGCCGAGTGGGGAGCGAAGGCCGGCCCATGTGGTCCGATTCAACTTTTATTCCAAATGAGTATTTGTAAAGCTTCAGCATGGTTATAATTGTGATAATGGCCTGTTCCAGTCTGTCTGCGTTGTCTCGATTATCGTTGGTGAGGCCGTGCATGTTATTTTTGTGTTAATGTGAATATTATATTTGCAGGGTGATGGGGAAGGTGTGTAAGTGATGTAAGGAGGATCACAGAGTTTAGATCTCAGCCTTAAATAACGGGCGTGTCATGTAAACATTAACCGATCGCTCTTTACAACTTGCTTCACTAATTTTGAGTTTTGTAGTCGTTCCAATATATTAAATAGAGTGACTTTTTAGTCATCAGATTCACATCAGCATTTACACACTTATTGCAGTATAAAGCATTGTGTGTTGTCACTGTTTTACTGTCCTTGGCATGCGAGTGTATGGGTTTTTTTTTTTTCCCCTTGTGTATAGAACAGGAGCTGAGCTGAGCACAGGGTCAGATATGATTTGACAGTTGTGGAGCAGAGGGTGAGGGACCTTGTTTATAAGCCCATATATTTACATTTATAGCATTTGGCAGACGCCCTTATCCAGAACGACTTACATTTATCTCAATCATACAACCGAGCAGTTCTGCGATTAAGGACCTTGTTTAGGGGCCCAGGAGTGGCATGTTAGTGTGGGTTCAATGTTTTAACCACTTATTATTATTATTATTATTTATTATTATTACTATTCTAAATCCAGGCCTAGGATCAGCACTAATTATTTGGTTGTCCAATGCTATGAACAAACTTAGGCCAGATGTTGAAATAGGCCACCAGTGCACTGAGAAATTGTTATTGGTTCGATTCGTGAATCGACTGAACCATTATTTTGGTTCGATTATGATGAAAATGATGGTAGAATTCATAGATACTTTTTATATACTATAATAATAATAATACACATTATTTAAGAAAGAGATCCACATGGATATGAGGAATGAGAGAGAGTTAAGTTCAGAGTCGAACCAGGAACTCTGGATCTGGGAAACAATCCCCACATCTGGAAATAATTATATGATGATGATGATTATTATATAGTATTGTTATTGTTGTTATTATTATTATTATTATTATTATTATTATTATTATTATTATTATTATTAGGAGTGTCGGTTCGTTCTTTTGAATTGAGCCATCCGTTTCAGATTGAAGTGAGTCGTTCTGGAAAAGGAGTCGATTCGTGTAGGAATCGTCCATCTGGAGATTGAGTGGAGCTCAGAGAGGAAGCGCGTCCCGAGCCGACCACAAGCCGCACACCGACTCGGATCACGGATCTGTCCACATCGGACATCGGCGGTGCGTGTCTTATTGAAAGCCTCGCTTTAGGCTGCTTCTAGACATTTCCTTCCAAGCCCAGGTCTGATCCCGGGGATTGTGTTGGATGGTGTCAGACTGCCTGTAGAGACAGGTACGGAGGATGATGATGATGATGGCGAGTGAGACGGCGCTGTGCGCTCCGGGCCGCGGGCAGCATCAGCATCAGCACCAGGAGCGCCAGCAGCAGCGCGGGGCCGAGGGCTCCATCACAGGCGAGGCGGCAGCGCCGGGATCGTCCACGGGCTCCGGCTCCGTGCTCCTGGCAGCCGGCGTGCTCAACCCCGCGGTGCCCATCCGCACCATCCGGACGAAGTTCGCCGTGCTCGTGGGTCTCATCCGCGCCGGCGAGGTGAGCGACCGAGACATCGCGGAGACGGTGCTGAATCTGGTGAGTCCTGAGCGCCTTTTACGCGCTTCTCTAAGAATAATGCTGCAGGGAGTGTGTGAGCTTTAGGAGAGGAGAGTGTAAATTACTGGAGCATATTGTATCTCTCTCTCTCTCTCTCTCTCTCTCTCTCTCTCTCTCTCTCTCTCTCCACACACACACACACACACACACACACACACACACACCTGGCCTACCGTTGTCTTAACTTTCACACACACACACACACACACACACACACACACACACACCTGGCCTACCGTTGTCTTAACTTTCACATGACGCTTCCAGATCACCTGCTAACCTCCAGACCTCATGCAGTAAAACTCATTCAGTAAGGTCTATCTATCTATCTATCTATCTGTCTGTCTGTCTGTCTGTCTGTCTGTCTGTCTGTCTGTCTGTCCTTCTTTTTCATCTATCTATCTATCCTTCTTTTCTATCTATCTATCTATCTATCTATCTATCTATCTATCTATCTATCTATCTATCTATCTATCTGACAGTTGACAGTTGACAAACACCTCTAGTAACCCTTTTTGTACTCATTTCCAGGAGTGTCACACCTCAATCACATTTGATTCCCTTTTATTTTCCTGCTAATGTTGAATGTGGTTTCCACGTGAAAATAATCATGTTGCGTGCACGCTACTTTTTCTGTAAACTCTATCGACCCTGTACATGTAAAGCCGTAACACCTGATATTAATCAGCATCTCACAAAAGTGAGTGCACCCCTCACATCTCAGCAACCATTCACTGTATTTTCTCAGGAGACAATAATATAGAACTTAATATACACTTTACTGTAGTCATTGTGCTGCTTGTATAGCAATATAGATTTACTGTCCTCTTGAAATAACTCAACATACAGCCATTAATGTCTAAATAACTGGTAAAAAGTGAGTACACCCTAAGTGAACATGTCAAAGCTGTATCCAAAGTGTCTGTGAGCACCACTGTTATGTAGCACTGCCTCAATCCTCCTGGGCATGAAATTCACCAGAGCTGCACAATTTGTCCTCTTCTGCTCCTCCATAATGACATCATGAAGCTGCTGGATGTCGGACACATGGCGCTTCTCCATTTTCCACTTGAGGATGCTCTACAGGTCAGTAGGGTTCAGGTCTGGAGACCTACTTCACCACTCAATCTTCTTCACCTTCAGCTTCCTCAGCAAGGCAGTTGTCATCCTGGATGTGTGTTTGGGGTCATTATGTTGGAAAACTGCCATTCGACCCAGTTTCAAAAGTTGGATAGATGGTTTCCTTCAATAAACCAGAGCTCCCCAGATCATGATGCTACCACCACCATGCTTGTATGCAAGAGACTGTTTTTTTTGGTATTCCTCATCTGGGCGTCGCCACACGTGCTGGACACCATCTGAGCCAAACTAGTTTATCTTATTCTCATCAGACCACAGGACATGGTTCCCCTAATTCATGCTCTCGGATAGGTTCTTGTGAGCCAGCACAAGTAGAGGATTCCTTCTGGGACGACAGCCATGCAAATCGACCTGTAGAGTGTGGTGTATGGTCGTTCCCCTTCTGCAACCTCTAAAGCGATGCTGGCAGCACTCATGCTTCTGTTTTTTGAAGCCAGCTTCTGCACCTGACGCGCAAGGTCTCAACTTCATTGATGGACCCTTGCGAGGTCTGTTTCGAGTGGAACCCGTCTTGGAAAACACCTGTTTGACCCTGACTGCACTGTAATTCAGTTTCAGGGTTTTACCGATCTTATTGCTTCGGCAACAATTCTAATTCTCAAATCCTCAGAGAGTCTTCTTCGTGAGTTGCCATGCTGATCATCCAGTGGGCAGTATGAAAGAATTGAACTCAAAGCACCAAATTTTAACTGCTTTAATAAAAGATATACAAATTTGTATGGTTCTGTTGAGCAGACAAGATGTGTGGCTTTGCATGGTTACACGCCATACAGCTTTGGGTGTACTCACTTTTGTTGCCAGTTATTTTGACAATAATGACTGTATGTGGAGTTATTTTCAGAGGACAGTAAATCTAAACTGCTATACAAGAAGTTTCATTACTGTTGTATTGTCCCTTGAGAAGATACACTAAAATGTTTGCTGAAATTGAGGGGTGTACTAACTTTTGTTAGATACTGTATGTATATCTAGGTAAACTCTGATGGAGAGAGATAACTGCACACGAGAGAGAGAGAAAGAGAGAAGCACCAGATCAAGTTGACACAGCAATCTAATACTTTCTTAGTGCTGTAGTTTCTGTAGGTTTCTTTCTTTCCATTTAGAATGCTGAGGTTGGGCGCTTATGTGACTATGTAGTGATTAGACCACAGATGTTCCTTCTGTTTGCTGCTCTTAAATAGCGGTATGATGAAATGAGCATATGGTGAGATGCCACTAAATGCCTTATGGGACACTTTATACTGTAAATAAAAGAGGTGATAGGCGTGATCTATGGAGGCTTGAGAAAATCGTACCCCAGAGTTTACACAAACCAAGCTGGTGCGCGGTCCTGTTGCGGTTTGATATCGGACACGGAAAAGCGATGTTTTACAAGAGAAAGGTTACGGTTGAGGGATATGAACTCATTAAAATATTTTCGCTTTATTTGCATAAATGGTTATCGTTAGAGTTTCCGCTAAACTGCTTGTGTGGTCAAATTGCTATTCAGCAGAACCTACCACAATCGGGCCCTTAAGCATGGCCCTTTACCCCTTAACTTCGCAGTTATTAATATAAATAATATAATTGCATGAGCTTAAGGGCTTTGCTCAGGGGCCCAGGAAATGGCAGCTTGGTGTGGGTGGGATTTGAACTTGCAACCTTCAAATCCAAAATATAATGTCTTGACCACTAAGTTACCACCCAAATGTAAAATTTTACACATACACATGCATATGGTTTTTGGTTAATATTATCCAGACAGAAACTACATTTCATCTGTAGTATTGTAAAAATTCAAACTTGTTGAACCCATCCGCATTTGGGTGCTCTCAAGAGTGTGATTATAGTCTTTAAACAATACAGAACACTGGAGAGTGAAAACTAACATGAGCACTGGAGTGTGTGATTCTAAGTAATGTTCTTTCTACAGTCTTATACAGTCATTATGGTTGTTAAACTAGGAGCTACTGAGCAACTCATAAAATAGCTCAACATTTGCGATCATCAGAGGATCACTAGCTTCTCCGTGCCAGAGCCTTTAACACTCAAGGAGGTCCAATGTCAAAACTGCACACATGAAGTGGGATCCAATTGGCACTGGTATGTCTAGATGGTACGGGTACGGGATGTTTGCGAGTCTGGCATCTATTTCTTTAAAGGTCCATAATCTTCGTGAGGTGGGACGTGACTGGGGCTGGAGCAACCTCAGGATGCCTTGGTATGGGGAGAAAAATAAATCGTGATCAGATGCAAACTGTACTCCTGAGTCAGTGTAACAGACTACAGTCCAAATCCAAATCCTCAAAGCTCCCGTTCTTAATCCGTAATTTCGTGGATACCCTGACAGTTGATGAGAAACCATCTCCAGCTGCACAGAGTGGCCTCCAATCGAAGAGAACCCCATCCAGATGCAGGCCGTGTTTGTGCTTTTGATTGTGTTAATGGTGCTCTGTGATCCCAGGTTGGGGTCTCATTTAGCACCCAGTGTTCAGGGGATCGTGCCAGGAATCCACAATACTGAAAATGTATCATTTAAAAAAATGGGAAAAATCTTGTTATAGAGAATCCAGTGCAGGATTGTTTGACGAGAGACTGGAATAAATTTTTTTTTCCCACTCACCCTTGATAATGCATCTCAGACTTGTTAATTTCCGTCGATCTTGTGACTTTGTGAATAACTGTATTGAAGTTGACAGCACTCAGATCTAATGCAGCGTGCTGCAGAACAGGCCATATGTAAGAGCGCCGCCTCTCACTCGAATCCCAGAGGCGGCAGATGGAGTAAACGCCGCGAGGAGCCTGTTGACATTCAGATGACGCTTCTGTTACCAAGCTCACGGCTCCCGGTGCCCATAACACGCCAAGAGACTTCTGTAAAACTGAGCTTACAGGCAGGAACAGAAGCCAAGCACTTAAGCACACAAGAGCGTTCGACTTAAAGCCACTGAACTGAAAAATGGCAGAGTGGAAAGTGAAATAACAGGCTTTCGTTCAAAAGGAGGAGCTAGCAGGAGGCTTCGAGGAACAGATTTTTCACTTTCAAATGGCTACTCAATGGTAGGTCACATAAAACCTACACAGCAAGTGTTAGTATAAGAAAAAGTATTACTATTATATTATGTGGTATTCAGTGTCACATGGAATAATGGTGGTTGTTGTCATCCATATTTTACCATCAAATACGTCTTTTTGATTGTTTTAACACATCAGCTATGAGCAGTGGCAAGAAAAACTATAAACCAATCAGAATTGGGTATTTTTATTATTTTTTTTATTATCATTTTTGTATCCGTCTAAACAGTCAGTTTTGGAGCTATTGATACAAGTTTCCCAATTGATTTGAAAAACCGAAACCCAGTGCTAACATGACTTACGTTTGTGACTACACACTATGTAGACAAAGGTACTGGGATGCCTAACCTTTCCAGCCATGCATGGTTCTTCCCCAAACTGTTACCACAAGCTGAAGGCTCACAATGTCTATAGCATAAAATTTTCCCTTCACTTGAAGTAGAAGACCCAAACCTGCTCCATCATAGCAGTGCCCCTGAGGACAAAAAACAGCTCTATTAAGATATGCTTCAGATGGGTTGAAAGTGTGTGGATCTTGAGTGGTCTGATTTAAAGCTCTGACCTCAACACTATTGAACATTATAAATGGGAACACTGACTGCACCCCAGGCCTCCTCACATGATCTACATTAGTACCTGGCTTTCCAAACACCTCTGGGGTCGAATTAATTTCCTACAAACCTCCACAAGAACAAATCAAGTGGAACATCTTCCTAGAGAGTGAAGAAGACAAAATAATGGATTGTTGGGAATGGTCAGGTGTGCACAAACATTTGCAAATACAGTGTATGTCTACATAAAAAACGCAGAGACACGGAACACTACATGGTATGCTTTTACAGGATACTCAATGGTAAATTAGAATTTTTCAAATTCTTGTCCCAAACTGTTTTAATTGATTCATCCTACCCCACAATTTTACATTTTTTTAAACAAAAAGTTTAACACCCAACTGCTTAGCTGTATACATTTAAATAATTGTTGCAATAATTAAATTTATACAGCTAAGCAGTTGAGTGTTAAAGGGACTTGCTCAGGGCCACAACAGTGGTGCTGAGATTTGAACTCACAACCTTCAGATTAGCGTACTCCAAAATCCAGTGACATTTCCAGATTAGTAGAGGTTATTATAACCGCAAATGAGGACTAAATGTGGACAGGAATGTTTAAAAAGTTCAAAATCGTATGGGCAGGGGTCCAAACATTTGTCTTTTTGTCTTTATTGTGTTGGAAACTCTCAACAGTTATGAATATTGGTGGATTTTCCCTCAGTTAACATTGGGCCTCATTTATCAGCTGGATAAAAAACGTTGTGATCCCGATTGTGCGTAAAATTGCACAAAGAACACGAACCGAATCAAATAGTGCAAATAGTGGTGGACAAAGACGTCCTCAAAATGCTGTAGAGTCGAAAGCATCTCCTAATGAAAGTTCAGTAGGTTCGGGGTCAACGATTAGCGAAAACTATTTGCGTTGTTACTAGCATTGAGCGAATAAATGAAAGTAAAGAAAGTGAGCCAGCACAAATCAATAAAATGATTCATCTGTGTGTACCGTAACCGGAATTTGCTCCTGCATTTTTATTATTTCTATTATTTATTAATAGACCTTTCTTTCGGTGTAGTACCGAGTCTTACAAACTTCTGTTTTTCAGCCTGATTTACTCTGATTGACGCTAATTTCATGCTCATAGCTTTTTGCACGCTTGAACTATTATGGAGTTTTGTGAGTGTCGCCATTTTCTGAATCGGCTGTACTGCTTACTCGCTACGCGCTACAGCTTGCTGCTAGCAACAAATGCATCTTGTGCTCAAAATAATTGATCAGGTTTTAAGAAAAGGTTTATTTTTTTCCAGTTCCAAACAGTTACTCTTCGCTAGGTCACATTAAACACAGCAAGTGCTTGCATAATAAAAACTCCTCTTGGGCTTTAAACATTTGATCCGGTTGCTTGTGTTTTAGGATAATGGTGTAGTTCCTCTTAATATTTTTACAGAAAAGTGCCATCTGCTTTGCCTTCAAATATGCTCTGATCATGGTTATTTCCTGTAGCCCAGTTATTAGGAAGCTTTAAACACTATATTTTGACATTGGCAAGTGCCCTTATCCAGAATGATCTTCTTTATACAGGGCGGCGCAGGGAAACGGTAACTTTTGGAACTAGGAGTTGGCGACCCTGAGTAGGGAACTTGAGTGTCATTAACAGTTAGGACGTCTCGATCGTGTCCCGTCTGCTCGTGCGATTGCCATATGGCTGCGTCATTTTGAAGAAAAGTCTCAACACAGAGATACGTGTTGCAGAACAGATCGGCGAGGGCTCCTCACGAAGGCAGCGAGAACAGCCTCGATATTCTCTGGCATGTGGGCCGTTTAACAGCACCTGGGGACTTCTATTTTTTAAGGCTGAACCGGTTTCTTCGAAATTACCAGACGGGACACGATCACGACGTTGAGTTCCCCCACACCATCACTATTTTTATAAGAAGCTTTCTCAGAGAATGCTTGCCCCAGAATCACCAACCCAATTCGATTAAATTAATAGTTTTTTTTGTATAGCGCTTTTAACAATTTACATTGTCTCAAAGCAGCTTTACAAAGATAAAACAGTAATAAAGAATGTGTGAGTTTGTTCCTTATATTTAAGTTTGTCCCTAATGAGTGAGCCGGGGGCAACTGTGGTGAGGAAAAACTGCGAGACTTCAAAAAACCTTGAGAGAAACCGGACTCATAATGGAACCCATCTTAATCTGGGTGCCACCAAATGTCCATTAACTACAGTTCATCACTGTTGAGGTGTGCAGTGATTTGGTGATTAAGTGAAACTTGTGGCCCTGATCCATTGATGCAGACTGTCGTAATTCCAGTCCAAATCCAACCTTAATAACTCAGAGAAACTCTTAGTTCCTAAATTTTCCGTTTCCCTGCACCACCCTGTACAACCCAACAGCGGTAGTCTGGTGGTGGAAGTCACAACCATTTAATAGGTCCATCATTCCTTGCATTTCATTGAAATTTTGGTGGATTCCCACAAACGATCTTAAATTCTGTAAAACACAGTCACATCTATACCTTGGTCCCTACAGACCACAATTTTTGCAAATCAGGACCTCTAGGTGCATTTGAGTGACGACACGTACTTGTAATGTCCACGGGCTGCTGTACCACCTGTATGTGGGTGACAGAACAGATCTGCAGTCCGCCCCATAGCTGTGAGATCCAGCGTCTGATTGTCAAGGGCTCCAGAGATTAATTATAATCCATTTAGTCTCAGCAGGGATCAGCAACTTTACCGCCTTTGGCATGCCGAGGCAGTGACTGCCATAACACACTGAACCTCACAGCTCTGGTAGATCTCCAGAGGAAATGTGTAGAGGGAATAAAGCTGAAATGTTCAGAGACCGAAGGAGGAATGTACTTATTGTCCTCGTATACTGACGCTCGCCAAGCATCTGCCAAGCAAAAGTGGCAGCACTCCAGATGCATCTCCTTTCTCTAGCTGTTTTTCTCGAGTGTTTTCTAGTATTGTGATTAGGAACCACGTCTGTCTGGCATCCTGATTCATTTCAGTGTGATTACTTGGATGGAGTAGCTTCCCTGCAGGCACCCCGGGACCAGGACACGAGGATTGATCGTGACTTTGACGCCTTAAATTTGCTACTGTGGTCCCGTCTCCGATATCATCATTTACTCGATTTTTCTTCGCAGGCTGCGTTTGTGTGGTTTCGAATACGTTGAAGCTTCATGGCAAGAGGAATATTTCCAGCTTTGTTCCGCAGTATTTGGTGTGACAACAGTATCTGAATCTCTAAGGCCGAAAATGTGAAACCCAATGCAGGTTATTTGTCTTAGATTTTTACAGTGCCCCAAAGCCCCCCCCAACCCCCCCCCCACCCCCCCCCCCCCCCCCCTTTTTTTTTTTTTTTTTTTTACTCTGTGGCTACAATCCTAATAAATAAGACATGTGAAATCACACTCCAGTATACCTGCAGTTTAAAAGGCAGTGTGAGCACTGTTTTTCACACGCTCCTTTCTCATATGCATGTATATTATAGAGTGCTGGACTCAGTCAAATTTCTTTCTAATAAATACCTTTGTTAAAAAAAAATACAATAAATAAAAATCATGCCGTGAATTTCAGACATTTTTTAAAACAAGCTCATGCGTTTTTTAGTTTCTCTGTGACACGCCAAATTTGGCATTTTCTTTAAGGGAGAAAAAGGCAGGGTGGCGATGGAAGTGTTGGTTCAGTGTTTAGGATGTTGGACTTCAAATCCCAGTACCACCACTAAGCCATCAATCCTGGGGACATTGAGCAAGACCCCTTCATTTAACCTCAACTGTTTAGTTGTATAAAGGAGATAAAAATCGATCTGGATAGTTTTGCCAATTGCTGAAATGTAATGTAAAAAAATAAATAAAATACAGTAATATTTATAAAAATTCTAGTGTATAAATAAAAACACTTTGGGACAAGTATTCAGAGGAAAAGCATTAAGACTAAGCATCAGGCTGAATTTTTTTAAAATCATACCATATAGTAGTACATGTGTCTCAACATATTCTATGTAGACGTACACTATGCGAAAAAAAGTTTGTGCACACCTGACAATAACACTACATCCCATTCCACCTTTAGTCCTTTTAGAATGACCTTCACTCTCCTCCTAAGATGTTCCACTAGATTTTAGAGTGCGCTTGTGGCAATTCGTGTGAGGCCCACTCAATCACAAGGGTGTTAGTAAAGTCAGGTACTGATGTAGGTGAGTTAAGGAGGCCTGAGGTACCGTCAGCGTTCACATTCATCCCAAAGATGTGTGATAGGGTTGAGGTCTGTGCCATAAAGCAGGAGATCTTCCACTTTTGCCCATGTCAAGCACATCTAGCATGGAGCTGGCGTTGTGCACAGGGGCACCGTCATGTTCTGCATCTAACTTTGTGATTAACAATTTTGAGCAAAAGAACTGCATAAGGTTGGAAAAGTCATGTGTCCAAATATAGGGATTTCCATATAGTGTTCTCTTCTATAAGAAATTATATCCAAGAAACTCTTTCATTTCAAACTTTAGCTTCACTTTCTTGCTAGTTGTTACTGAGTTTTTTACTGTTTGAGGTGAGGATCAATTGTTAGCCTGAAAAAAAGAAAAAAGGACTGGTCAAGTTCTTGTTGGTATTGAGCAAATCTCACAAAAGAGATACACATCCATGCTTGAATCCACACTCGCTCCTTAAATCCTCCAACTGAACGGGATGCTTTGGATGATTTACATCAGCTACATCACGTCCGCACTCAGTTAGACGGGGAAAAAAAATAATAGAACAGAGTGTGATCCTGCAGAACGATTAAATTGGCCATTATAATGGCAGCTAAAGCCGGTATCGAGCTTCGCACTGCAAACACACATAAACAACAATTTCAGAAGTGTAGTTAGTAGCTATAAATAATGCCAGGATACAGTAATTGCCCTGAATGGTGCAAGCATGTGGGTTCACAGGAAATCAAACCTTCTAAAAAGCTCGGGTTGTGTTCAAATCTGTTTATATGTTCGAACGCGTGCTTCTGACTTTTGCCAAAGAATCACATACAAGTCTGATGGTCAGGTGTCCACAAACATTTGGGCATATAATATATTTTTAAAGTTGTTTGAGGATACTTCCTGTATATAATCATATCATATATTTAGGATATTGAATATAGTGTTCAGTAGAGTGCAGCCATCAAGGTTATGGCAATAGCCTGCAATTGCAAGTCACATGACTTGGTCACACGTCAGTGTGATCACTCACACTTGTTCTTAGTCACTGTGTTAATTAGCACAGGGGTTTAAGTCACATTTCTGCACCTTACACATTTGCCTCACCTTGTCTTCCAGGCTCATGCTCAGATCGAGGTTTTGGTTCGTGTTATGATTCACTCACCCTCTCATCACATGACAGATTGTGAGAAACTTCGAGGTGCAAGGTACAACTTAAATACATGTGCTAATTAATGGTGACGAGGAACAGGTGTAAGGGAAAGTCATGTGACATGCAGGGGTTGATGGGTAATGTAATTGATGGCTGGAATCCTGACAGGATTTATATATTTCTCATAAACCGCCACACCATAAGCATCATGTACTGTCTGGAAAAAGTAGGACTGAAAGTGTAGGACTTCTGATGGATAGGTCATGGGTTCAAATCCCAGCACCACCAAGCTACCGCTGCTGGGCCCTTGAGCAAAGCCCCAACCCTCAGTTGCTCAGCAGTATAACGGAGATAACCAAGTTGCTCCGGATAAGGGTGTCTGCTAAATTTCATAAATGTAGAGCACAGGGTCAGCCATGATACAGTGCCCCTAATGCACAGAGGGGCCCAAGAGGGGCCAAAGGGCCCAAGAGTGTCAGCTTGGCAAAACTGGGGCTTGAACTCCTGACCTTCTAATCAGTAACCCAGAGCCCTGAACACTAAGCGACCACTTCCCAATGAATGGCCCAACAAATACCCCAATCATATTCTATTTAATGTATAAGATCTCACCTTATTTTATACTTTATTTAGATTTTTAAGATTTGCATTAAAAGCAGTTTTAGATTCTTAATTTTATTCATAAGGTCTGTTTGATTTTAATAATTTCCATTTTTAAGAGTCCGATTTAATCCAATACTTATTTTTTTTAAATTATATCACTTAACATCTTGATTAAATTCAATTCTCGATTTGATGCCTAAGATCTTAAATATCTTGATTCTAAATAATTTATTATGTCTGGATTTGATTTGACTCTCAGTTTGATGCACAAGATCTCAATTTGATTAATGAGATTCATCAGATTTCTTTTTCGATTCTTAATATTATCCATAAGATCACAATTTGATTAGTTTTCTGTTGTGATTCTTAACATCTTCATTTGATTGCATTTTTATTTGGATTCTATTGGATTTTATTGTATACAAATTCTATTGGCTGAGATTTTTCAGGAATAACCGTTTTATAAATGATAAAGTAATAAATAGAAATCAAGATGGCCACAATGCTGTATGTTGACTGCTCTGTGGCCAAAAATTGACCAGCGCCATCCTACCTCAGTGACCTCATCATACCTCACACTGCACCACGCTGTCTGTGATCCTTCAGCACTGCTCGATTGGTACCACCTTCTCTCAGAATGAGAGGTAACTATAATTCAAGGCTCTTCTCTGTTCTGGCACCGAGGTGGTGGAATGAACTTCCCCTAGATGTCCATACAGCAGAGTCCCTGACTATCTTCAAGCGATGACTGAAGACCTTCCTCTTTCTGAAACACTTACATTAGCATTTTCCAAATTTGTGGAATTCAAGAGTTATATTTATGATAAGCTTGTAATCTGGCGTACCAGTGTAGATTTATTTATTTCTAGAGAGTCAAAGGACTTTTGTATGTTGCTCTGGATAAGGGCGTCTGCTAAATGCCGCACATGTAAATCTTGAGTCCAACTTAAAAAAAAAACCTAACAAAATCCTTCATTACCACTTTCCTTTTTTTAATGACTACAGGTTCAAAAAATCAATGATGGTAAAATTCAGAGAAGGCAGGTAATAATAAAGAGTAGAAATGAAATAAATACAGAAAACACAGCTTTGTATCTCATTGATCTCGACATCAAATCCATTTCTAAAAGAATTCAGCCAGACTTTTAAATAAGCTCTTTCAAAACACTTTGTTGTCTGGAAATCTTTCTTCCACGTTTCCACCACACCAGTACAACAATTACGTGCCGTAGCAGGGAGGAAAGTTCAGGTCCCGGTTGTCCCAGTAGAGCTGAACCAAACAAAACACAAAGTCGTGCCCAGCATGACCTCCATCCAAACACCGCCGCTTTAATTTCCCTTTCCTGCAGTAAAACTCGATTTGTTCACAAGCCCTTTCTGGTTTTTAACTAATACAGATGAAGGAGAAGTGTGTTAGCTGGACTGAAAATAATATTGTAGTAAAAAAAATGCTTTGCTCAGTTTAAATGAAATGAATCGTGTATGAGAAGTGCTTGAAGCATTACTCTGTTAGGAGCAAAGACAGAACATTTCTAATATGTATTAAAATACTGATTAAAAAAAGGAAATACACTAATATACTCCATGTGCTTTTTATAGCTTCCCTGGTCGATATCCTGAAAGGGAAACTATGTACAAAGCATCACACAGCCTCCTCCAGCTTGTTGGAACCACTTTTGCTTGGATCAAACCATGGCATACCAGAGATATGTTTGCTTATTTTTCCTGCTTCCAGCACATCTGTTTTGAGGACTGATTGTCCACTTGCAGCATATCACACATCTCAGGATGTTCCGCTAGATTTTAGTGTGCTTGTGAAGCTCATTCGCCAAAGATGGTGATGGTAAGGTCAGGTTCTGTCTGGAGTTGAGTCAGCGTTCACATCCATCCCGAAGGGTTTCAGTAGGGTTGAAGTCAAAGGTTTGGTCTCATAGTTCAAGTGAAAAATATAATGCTACTGAAAATGTCCAGAGACGTCCTGTACAATTGAGTGGCAGAAGAAATATATGTAGTTGGGGGGAAAAAAGTTTTTTAAACTTGTAGTTGCAATCATTGGGTAAAAAAAATAAAATAGGTCATGCTATGACCTAACGTGATTTGAAAATGATGAACTTCGGTGCAGGTACAGTAGCACGGCTTCATTCCATCACCCAATATATTGAATAATTCCATAAAACAGCATTGTGTTATACTTCCTACTTAAAACATGGCTTAACACCATGTATGCACATTTATTCACAATTATTGCCTGTTCCAAATTTTTCTTTGATCATTTCCACTCTGACATCCACTCCATTTCTTTTTTTTTTCATTGTCTTTATTTGAAAATCACAGCATTGTTGAAATCAGCAGAGTGCAATGGTTTGCTCAGTTTCTTTCCAGTGCTGCATTAATGACCCATTATCAGCGTCTCAACCGTGATTGCGTATTTGCTGTTTTCAGTGAGAAGTACATGCGTATGAACAGCTCATCACGCATCTTCAACCCTGTACAATTTCTGAATTCCAGTTGTTACCTCTCATCACGGCCAATGAAACAGACACGTCTTTAGATGTTCTCCTCTCTATTGCGGCTTTTTTTGTAGACTCGAAGGGGGATGAAGACGTGGTGCAGAAATTAATCTGGGAAACGAAGGCATTTGATTTGTTGTGGTTTAAAATCAATTGTTAAATATAATCAAAATGGGTGGGGGTAGGGTTGTTTTTCCAGTCGAGGAGTCGTGTCAGCAAACCGGCTCTTACGGAGCGTCATGTCTTCTATTTGCTGCCGTGTGCAAAATATTAAGAAAGTACCTTCACTGTAAACACGCCGTTCCTATAGATAAAACAAACTGCTGGGCGCATTTTCGACTTTTGTTTATACTTTTGTCTCTTTACACCTAATGCCTCTGGGGAGATGTGCTGATTCAGGACATTTTATATTTCTGTATATTCCATTATAGTCTATTTGACTACGTTAGACTCCGCTGAATCTGCTCGTCTTAGAAGGATTTATCAGCGCGGCCTTGATTTAGCATTCGTTTTTTTTTTTTATGCAGAAAAATAGAGGGAAAAACCTTTTAGATTTGATTATCTGTCTTATAAAAAGTACAAAGTCATGTGGTCTATCTATATCCCTGGAGTTTTACCCTCAAAAGTGCCCAAAAAATATATTTTACCAAGAAACGTGTTCAAATGTTATAGTATACATATACACATTGGCTACTGTACAGATTAAATATCCATTAAAGTTATATTGTTAGATTTATTTTCCATTTCAAACATGCTATGGGTACAAAATCATCTAAATCTATCAAGTGTAAAGGTTTAGCATGCGCTTTTGTGCATTAGCTGTGCATATGGGCTCACTACGGCTGCTAAAAGAGAAGTTAGCATGTGTGATTTTACACCGCATTTCCATTATTTTCTGTTTAGGACTTTATAAATGGAAGTGTGAATTTCTACTCGAAGCACCATGTGGAAGACCGCCACCGCTAACGTTTTTTCGAGGTCTTCGTACCTACAACAAGGAGTGTGGTAATGAGTGATAGCGCAGTCCTGCTCGCCTGTCGAGCCGCATTAGCAGCTCCGACTTCTGATGAAGAGTGAATACGTGGGTTAAGCTGTGAAAGGAATGGAAATTTTAAGCACACTGAATAGTCGCAAAATGGTGTTTGTGGTGTGAAATAAAAATGTTGAAATATAGGCTCGTTTGTAACGGGATCAGTAAAGCGGATCAACGGTTGTATCGATTGATTTGTGAAATTGATTTATTATTTCGTCTAAAGTACAAGTGGGAAGTGGATTTTATTTGATTGGAGGTCGTGGTTCAGTCACAGCTGGTGGTTAGTGTTAATAAACCCCTGAGAAATACGCTTAACCCCCATGAATTGTACAGGAACCCTGTAGTGACAAAATGCAAGTCATTTAGGACATAAAACCCGCTGACTTTTTGCTTTGCAATTATGACTTTGTTATGAAGAGCTGGTGGTATCTAAACTAACTGTGTGTGTTTGAGCATAAAAGTAGAATTCTCGTGTTTTTCCGAGGCTTTGTGATTTAAATTTAGATTATAAGAAGTATAATTTGCCTTGTGTGGAGTCTAAAGAGCTAATCATTAATTCAGAAGGTGAATTTGAGTTTTCTGTTAAGTTTTATTATTTGTATACATTTTGTTTATAGTCAGTTGCCTGGTTACATCAAAAACCTAAAATCTCTAGGGGCCACATAAGTGGTCAAAGATAAAGAAATAAAATTTCTGCCAAAAAAACCATTTTTGGGACACAAACGTATGACTGCACCTTATACACAAAGCTAGCTCTATACGGTTTACTGTGTTGTGAGAAACTATTTGCCCCCTTCCAGGTTTTGTTGTTGCATATTTGTTTCACTTAAATGATTCAGACCAAGCAAATTTGTATATTTTACACAGAATAATACAAAATGCAATTTTTATATGATCATTTCATTCATTAAAAGTGTTTTTTATAAGATTGTCCAAACCTACCTGGCCCTTTGTGGAAAAAGTAATTGCCCCCAAACCTTATAACTGCAATCAAGCGTTTGAAAACTGGCCTTTATAACTTCTTTACTGGATTGTTTTAAGACACATTGGAGGTTTTTCCACCATTAACAGCCTGTTTAAGATCATGCCACATTATCTTAATCAGATTTACCTCTGCACTAGGCCACTCCGAAAAAAATACTTTTTTTTCCACTGTTCATGGACTGGAGTCTAAAATCTTGAGTGGGCTGCTATAGAGCTCTGACCTCAACCCTAATGAACACCTTTGGGATGAAGTAGAATGCTGACTGCACCCCAGACCTCCTCACTTTACCCACATCAGCACCTGACTTTCCTAATGGCCTTGTGGATAAATGTGCACAAATCTCCACAATCTACAATGACACTCTAAATTCTGGAACATCTTCAAAAGAAAAAAAGCACATGTGAATTTTATGGTGATGTGTCCACAGGCTTTTGTCCATATACTGTATGATAGGTTTGATTGATTATAAAATTATGATTCATGAAAAAAATATTCAGATTTGTACAACAATTGTAAAAAGCAAGCGCCATACAATATATGTGATTTACATTTAACTTTTTCTGCATCCAGGAACGATGGGGTGTGCAAACTTACGCATTGACCTTAGTGTTAAGAGCAAAACATTTCTCAGGTGTTAGTGTGTGTTGTTATTTTGCCATAGATATATTGCAGAACCCCGAGACTGTGAACCGTGCAAAACAGACCTTTAGACTTGAATTAGATGAGGGTCAAGGCAGAAAGTTCAGTGAAGGAGAAAATTGCCAGCTGATGGATTTCGAGGAAAAGCAAAGCAGTTGTTAAACTGTACTGAATCCAGTAATTTCATGGTGCAACCTGTGTTTGTGCGTGTGTGTTTGTTTTCTGCAAATTTGTTCAATCTTGTTTAACTTTACCATGCCCTCTAACTGTGTCTAATGCATTTCATCTGGCTTTTTATATGTAACCCATGAGATCAGAACTACTGTTGCTTTGTGGTTATTTGAAGTCATGTACATGCTCAAACTCTTAATTTCTAGGCTACGTTTAAACCAACGATCTTGTGCATAAAAGAGGTATAGTTTTAACCAGTGATGGGCAGTAACGCATTACTAGTTACTGTGGGCATGTCTCTATTTATTCAGGTCTGTGCGGCAGTAATGGCGAGTCGAGGCGAGAGCAAGACGAGTTTCTCAAAGTGGAAATATGGTCATTATTTCACTTTAGTTGAGCATAAAGACAAAAACTTTTAAGTCAAATGTAAGCTGTGTCTTTCAGGTTTGAAGGTCGTATCTACTGCGATAAACAGCAACTTCAATCTGTCGAAGCTCTTCCAGGAACATGCCTGAGAAGCTAGAAGCTAGAAGCTATCCAGGTGTTATGTTGTACATTGTTGATAGTTTTCATACTTCATCTGTGAAAGAAACATTTTTAAGAGCTCAACACAACAGCTTTTTTTATGATGCAGAAGCCACTTTAGTTTATGATTGTGAATATATTATTCAGCTTGTTTGTGTGTAAAAATGACCTTGTGTTTAAGTCAGTTTTTGTGTTTGTAGACCATAACGCATTAAAGGGCATTAATGGGAACATTAAAGAACGTTCTTTAAAAAAGTAACTAAAAAGTTACTTTTAACAGTAACACATTACTTTTTGGTGTAAGTAATCAACAAAGTAATTAAGTTACTTTTTGAATGAAGTAACGAGTAGCTGTAACTAGTTATTATTTTTTAGTAATTAGCACAACACTGGTTTTAACTAGAGTTGGGTGTCAACTACAGTAAAGATTTCCAATTTTTCACAATATTTCTATATTTTACTTAACCAATGCCTCTATATATTTAGTGTTATGGTTATAATTTTTACTGTACTTATAACACATGCCAATATCGGCCAAACAACTGTGGAGAAATGCACTTTATGCTAGCATTATTAGCAGCCCAAGTATTAGTAAGTAGCAGAATCCCAACAATTCTCAGGTTAACAGTACTTAGCACTAACCTGGCAATACTAACAATTATGATTTAGTTTAGGCATTGAGAAGAAAGAATTCTACATAGAGAAATATAAGAAAAATCATATAAAAGAAAAAAAAAACATGAAGTGAATGTACTCATGTAAGTAGAAAACTAGGGGGTTAAAGTTTGAGCAGACAGTAAGCTGAAAAACAGGAAGTGTTTCCAGAAAATTCAAATGAAAAATAGATATGTAGAGCCAAAACTTTAAGAAGATGCTGACAAGGCTACTTTTGAGAGGATAAAAAGTGTGGAAAATTTCACTTGGGCCGCACTCTGTTGCTACTGCTGGGGTCTGCTTTTGCTTTTGGAAGGTGCCTTCTGAGAGCTCTGTAAAGTAAATTGAACAGGGCCGCAGCGGTGAGAGTGCCGCATCCTAACCACTAGACCACCAGGGGACCTTAACTCCCAATAATCAACCTAATCACATAAAAACTTATCTGCTATCAACTATCCAACCAGCCTACCATCTGATAACCAAACATTATCTATCTAACTGATCTACCATTTAAAAACCAACTATCTAATTTAACTACCATCTAATATACAACCAACCATTCCCTGGTGGTCTAGTGGTTAGGATGCGGCGCTCTTACCACTGCGGCCCGGGTTCGATCCCCGGTCAGGGAACCAACCCCAGCCACTCTTAGTGCTGGTCCCAAGCCCGGATAAATGGGGAGGGTTGCGTTAGTAAGGGCATTCAGCGTAAAAACATGTGCCAAATCAAACATGCGGTTGATCTGCTGTGGTGACCCCACTGAGCTGCTTCTCTTGGGCCGCTTAGCAAGGTGCTAAGATGCTCTCCGCCTTAACATTAATGATTTGATTCTAAACCACTGGAGTTCATGTGTATGGCATATTGTATTTAAATATTTAATCTCATCAAGAAAGGAATTTTTTGGAGAATTTAAAATTGGCAAATCTGCAACAATTTAATCATTTAGCATTAATATTTGCAAAAGTGAGCACCATATAGCTCATACAGTCAGATTGTACAGCTTTACTTCTCATTTGAAACAATGGCATACAGTGTTTGTCCCAAACGCAAATCATTCCATCCATCACATTGTTGTTAAAATTATTATAAAGACATTAGCATTGCCTACAGGTGGCTCATATTCGTAGCTTATGATGGCTTGGGATAGGGGAGGTAGGGGGGCTAGCTCTTCCTGTGCTAAACAGGATGTTTTGTACTTCACAGTAACCATTTTATATTCATGTTGCCCCAGTTTTAGTGCCTTCTGGCAAAGCAAGACATCAGAAAACAGGAACATAAGCGCGCAACTAAGCGTCTGCTAAGTTAGAACATGGATACGTTGCACATAAGGGTGCATTTATCTTCTTGTATAAACAGTTGTACTGTAGCCCTGAAAACATTCTGCAACAACTGCTTATTGATACAGGAAAATTATTCAAAAGGAAACAATTTGGTATTTCTTCCAAATTTGCCCATGGGAAGAAAGTATATCCATCTATCTAAATATGCTGTGGCAGAAGTGTTTTTAAACTCGACTTCGCTTCCGAACATGCGTCAGGGAGATGAAATGAATCCCGAAATATTCAATCTTGTGCTTGGAATTAGTCTGGAATTGAATAGATTCTTTCGGCTGCTCCCATTAGGGGTCGCCACAGCGGATCATCCGTCTCTACATCTGCCTCTTTTAAATTAGCCACCTGCATGTCTTCTCTCATCACACCCATAAAACTCCTCCTTGGGCTTACTCTTTTCCTCCTTCCTGGTGGCTCTACCCTCAGCCGCCTTCTACCGATATACCCCATGTCCCTTCTCTGCACATGTCCAAACCACCTCAATTTCACCTCCCTCCAAAATGTCCTACGTGCGCGGTCCCTTTAATAAACCCGTGTCCATGGTCCTCACTCCCAATGAATATCTTAGCATTTTCAGCTCTGCTACCTCCAGCTAACACTGTCTCTAAACCATAAAACATCTCAGGTCTCACCACATTCCTATAAACTTTCCCTTTCTCTCTTGCAGATACTCTTCTATTACAATCACTTATTCTACCACTCTTTTCCACCCTGCCTGTACTCTTTTCACTTCCTTAACACACGCTCATTACTTTGCACTGTTGACCCCAGGTACCTGAACTCCTTCACTTTCACCACCTCCTCTCCCTGCAACCGCACCACTCCACTGCCTTACCTCTCATTCACACACATGTACTTTGTCTTACTCCTACTGACTTTCAATCCCTTTCTCTCCAGTGTGTACCTCCACCTCTTCAGGCTCTTCTCAACCTGCTACTTTCTTTACTCTCAACACAATATCATCCGCAAACATCATAGTCCAGGGAGACTCCTGTCTGACCTCGTCCATCAACCAGTCCATCACCACTGCAAACAGAAAAGGGCTCAGAGCTGATCCTTGATGCAGTCCAACCTCCACCTTGAACCAGTCTGTCATCTCTACTGCACACTTAACAAATCCACAAACACACAATGCATCTCCTTCTAACTTTGTCTATACTTCTCCATCAACATCCTCTAAGCAAATAATGCGTCTGTGGTGCTCTTCTTCGGCATGAAACCATACTGTTGCTCACAGATGGTCACCTCTTCTCTCAGCCTGGCTTCCACTACTTTTTCCCATAACTTCATGGTGTGACTGATCAACTTAATTCCACTGTAGTTACTGCAGGTCTGCACTTCTCCTTTATTTTTAAAAACCGGTACCAACACACTCCTTCTCTATTCCTCAGGCATCTTCCCACCTTCCAAAAATCTCCAATTTTGTTAAAAGCTCCCCTGCCATCACTCATGAACATCTCCACGCTTCTACCAGTTTGTCATATTTGTCAATGACATAAAAATGCGATAAAAGATTTATAAATTATAAATATAATACATAAATCTAATAAAATAGAATAGAATAAAAGTGAAATAAGCCAATTTTTTTGTTGACTTAGCTTTAAAAGTCAGGTGTCCCAATACTTTTGTTAGATATGACTACACAAATCTATTGCTTATAAAATTCCAAAAAAGCAACAAAACCTGGCAGAATGGTGATGAGACTCTTTAGAAACGACTGATCTTGTATTTTTGGCTTTAAGTAAGCGCATTAACTTTTTCGCTTAGTCATCATAATCCAGTACTTGGTGATTTTCACTACAGACCTCATCTAAACATCTTGGGTGTAAATCAGAATCACTGCTAATGATAAGGCTTGGCATGGGAGTTCATCGAGGCTCCCAGGAGATAATCTGTGATCTTGCTACATTTTTTATTACTCTCAGCATTAATTCCTTCTTGGCAGTCGGACATGCTGTCTTCATGTAAAAGCTGTTCATGAACCTGTGATGTTCTCTGGCCTGGACATGGCAGGCTGATTTGGTGTCACGCCATGTGAACAGACCGTGGCCCGGATGGTGTGTATCTCAGAGGAACAAGCTTTGCTGGCTATCTACAGCTCGGCCGAACTGCTCTGTTGATGGGATTCGTGTTCCAAAAATCCGTCGAGCTGTCATGACCCCTCTCAGGAGGGGGGTTTCTGTTCGGTCTGTCTGGAGATAGAACTGGGCAAGCACACTGAAATGCCACCAGTCATTGTGCCCTTGATGAGTGATTGTTTGTACATGATGTGGTTGATTCTACACATGTTTCTATCTTAGGTGAACTCTAGGAATACACTTTTCTCACAGTGAGAAAAGTAATGCAGTTGTCTATTTCTATGTGCTGTAAAAAAAGGTTCAGTGGCAAATCCAGAATTAGTCTAGAGGACTATTAATGAGTATATTTGAGATTTTTTCATTTTAAACTGCATATTAGTTCAAACAAACAGCAAATCAAGAGCTCCACTAATGTGATATTGAAATTTAAAGATTCTAGTGAATGATTATTCAATTTTTTGTTCACATTTTTAAGGTCCAGGAACACAAAATCTTTTGCTTACAAAGCTCCAGAAAAGCAAACAAACATGACAGAATGGTTGACATTGTCCATTTATATAGAATTAAAAAGACAGTATAAATTTTAGCATTATGATTGAATCCCTAAACATTTATTTGTAATAAGTGAGCCAGTGGCAACAATGGAAAGGAAAAATGTACTGTGACGTTATGAAGAAGGAACCGTGAGAGGAACCAGACCCAAACACTATTCCACCATGACTGGCGAGGCTACCAGAAGCTTCGGTCCGGACTATGCAACTCTGGCTGATTCCTCTCAGTGCAAGTCATCAGAGTAAGAAAGTGACCTTAAATGTAGTGGAATGTATTTTGCCATAGGGGGTTCATGCAAAGGACGCATAATACTACTGTAGCGGTCCTAACTGGTGCTATTCTGACTCTGAGCAGTACCAAGTCTGCGATTTTATCCTGGATAGCAGGTTAGACCAAAGAGCAATTGTTGTTTTTATCATGAAATAGGCAAATCTGCCACAGAGACATTTCACACGACATATCTTCGTCATACGACGACGCTGCAACGAGTCGTTCGATGTCGAGCGGCTCCTGCGCTTTAAGAACGGAGGAACATCTCTGGAAGACAACGAGAGATCAGGAAGACCTTTAATGAGCTTAAACCACGTCAGGCAACTTCTGCACGATGATCGTCGAAGAATCCACACAATCTCACTTCCGCACTCAACCTACTCACCAGATTTGGCTCCTGCGGACTTCACCCTCTTCCTGGAGATGAAGATCCAGCTCAAAGGTGGCCCCTTTGACACCATTGCGGAGATCCAGCACGAAACGAAAAAGGTGCTTGACACGCTCCGAAAAGAAGACTTCCGGAATACATTGCAGAAGTAGCAGGAAAGCTGGGGGCGCTGCTGTGCAAGGGGACTATTTTAAAGGTGATGGTGTGTAAACGTAGATAAATAAAGTACAAATTGAGAACTCTAAAATATATCGAAGTTCATTTCCCTAGCATTGTCCCTTGAGAGGAGTATTTATATATATGTTATTGTAATAATAATTTAGAACATTTGTATATTGTGACCAGTATTCATATTTCTTTTTCAGCTATAAATACTGTACGTTTTTCATACTGGACATTTTTCACTCTCACTGCAGGCTCTGACATCCACATTCCACACTGAAATACTGGATTATGAAGGCGAAATGTAGATAATTCGATTCGTTTCCCATTTCAGAGGTGATCTGATGCATTAATAATGGCTTCAACATTTCCCTTCAGAGTAATTTTATTCATTGCTAGCAATCTCCAGCTATTATTCTTTATAAAAAATGCAGGGTTAAGGCAATTCATTTATGCTTAAATGATCTGATAAAAGGTGGCCGTGTATTGTGCCGTGTATAATTGGAGCTGTGTGATAACAAATTACAAAAAAAACAAATACTAAATCTGGAAAACACGAGTTTGCATGGTTACATTTCTATTTTACTTCTATTTTACTTCTAGGGCTGATTGGTGATCCTTAATAACTATAATAAAATGTAATACGTTTTCTCCCTTTTATATTTTTAATGCATTGCTATTTTTATGAAAAGTGTCTGTTCTATCTTTCCTCTCTGCTTCTTGTGTATAAGGTGCATTGCCTTGTATTACTTTACCTTTGGCATTAGCATTAAAGTGACTGTGATCCTCCAACTGTATTTCAGTGCAAACGGGCACAGAGATTAGAAAACAAGGCACGTCTGGATGTCCGCGTCCCCAGCATTCACTCGGCTGAACTGTTCTGCAGACACTCTCGCACACTCTCACACACACACACTCAGATTTAAACAGTATCTATATATACTTCTAAAATCTCTGTATGTTGGTGAGTCATCAGGCTTTTGTGCAGTTCTCCAGCAGCGTGTAATGGCCGTTTCTGCAGAAATAAAAGCACTCCTACATACTGAGAGGGGTACTACATGATAATGTTTCTGCCGTCTGTAAAAATTTAGGACAGCACGCTTTCTTTCATTTCCTGCAATGTATAAATACACTTTTTTTTATTAATATATATATATTTTTGGTCTTATCTCATCCCTGCACGCCAACACGCACAAGATCAAACGCACGCCATGTTCCTTTGTAGGCGTCGTTCATTATGCTAAGCCAAATGATCCTCACCCTCAAATCTCCGAACGGTCAATAAATCAGCTTTATTGTTAATACGTACAAAGTAGATTTAGCCTGGGTGTTTAACATTTAATTAGGGATGTTGGTTGAAACCGAGACTGAAAGCGAAAGGCTAAGAAAGCATGGCAATCTGGGCAAATGGAGGTATCATGGTACTATTATGGACTAGAACTCCTATCATCTCCAATCTACTACATGAACAGTTCGGTGGAGAACTTATGACTGGTTTACCTGGTCATCTGTAATTTTTTTTCACTAGTGTTTTGTCCAATGCATGCTTTCTGTCTACTGATGTAATCTTGTTGATCAACTGACCTTTACCATGGCTTATGTTTCAGAGACCTTTTTTTCAACAACTGATTAACAACACACAATCTGCACCTTATTTCATTTGTTTCATCAAAATTATTTATAACTGATTCCCATTCACTAGGTAGTCTTTGCCAAAGTGGGGAGGGCTTTCTCTGTGCAACATGAGGAAACCAGTTGGTTTTGCACCATCATAGTAGAGGAGAGCACTGACTGACCTTTTCCATACTTGTGGCACTATATTAGTCAGTTGACTAGAGGATATAGAGGATCGATGGGGTTTAAACAAATGTTTAAATGATTTGCTGTTACAGATTTTGGCAGATTTTGGCCCTTTTCCAGAGCGACTTACAACTGAGCAGTTAAGGGTTAAGGGCCTTGCTCAAGGACATTGGCAAACATTGGCAAAAGTCAATTTCCAAAAGCTATGGGCTGGGGAGCACTAGACCACTAACTCCAGGCCCGTTCCTGCAGGAAGCCGACTCTTTCCCACTGACTGTCAGCCACAAACTCAGGACTGTTGCCTTCAGGTCATATACTTAAGACTACACAATCCAGGCTGTTCAAGATGAAAAATTCCAGGCCAGTAAGACAACATATTACCCCAAGACCACTGTTCCCTAGCCAAATTAATTACCACAAGGCCACTGACTCTGGGGCCCTGACTTAGACCATCACCTCAAGGCCACTAACTCAAGGCCACAGAGAAGAATAAAACAGACTGATTAGATCTCAAGATTTCATCACAACATGGTGCACACTTACACAGCAGTGCCACGTGTAATCTCTGGTATAAATGTTCTGAACATTAAAATGTTCATATGAGTAAAGATTCTCATTTTATGGTTTAAGAAACCTGGTGTAAAGATTTAAATAGAAGGCTTCCCAAAAAACATTTACATTAGCGCCATTTAGCAGACGCCCTTATCCAGAGCGACGTACAAAAGTGCTTTGAGTCTCTGGCAATACAAAAAATCAGTGTAAATCTACACTGGTACGCCAGATTACAAACTTAATATAAATATAACTCTTGAATTCTACAAAGCAAACTTGGAAAGTGCTCATTTAAGTGTTTCAGGAAGAGGTAGGTCTTCAATCGTCGCTTGAAGATAGTCAGGGACTTGCTGTACTGACATCTAGGGGAAGTTCATTCCACCACCTTGGTGCCAGAACAGAGAAGAGAAGAAATGATTAAGAGCTCTTAGTGATCATTCCCTCTCTTAACAAAGATCAAATATATACACACTGCTGTGTGTTTGTATATAAATACACCGATCAGGCAAAACATTGGCATTATAACATTTATGAGCGGTGAACTAAATAACACTGATTATCTCTTCATCATGGCAGCTTTTAATTAGTGGGAAATATTAGGCAGCAAGTAAAGATTTTGTCCTCAAAGTTGACATGTTGGAAGCAGGAAAAATGGACAAGGGCCAACTTGTGATGACTGGATCAGAGCATCTCCAAAACCGCCGCTATTTTGGGATGTTCCTGGTCTGCAGGGGTCAGTATCTATTAAAAGTGCTCCTAGGAAGGAACAGTGGTGAACCATAACAGGGTCGTGGGCGGCCGAGGCCCACTGATGTTTGTGGGGAGCGAAGGCTGACTCGTGTGGTCCGATCCAGTGGACTAACTCCTGTAGCTCAAACTACTGAAGAACTTAATGCTGTTAATGTTTCATGGATAAGGACTGTTTTGGCAGGAAAAAGGGGGACCAACACAATATTAGGCATGTGGTCATATTGTTATGCCTGATAGGTGGCAACAAAGATATGCCTGGTCAGTGTAGGTTATGCATAAATCTTTTTCTGTAAGATGTTCTACGAAGACCATTTTTAAGGTTCTAGAATAAAGTCATTTCCGCTAAGAGTATAGAAAATTGCAACATTGTGGGATCTATTTTATTGTATTTCATGAGCATGACTCCTCCTCTTGCTGCAATTAGTAATTATACCAGTATTCTGTTAGGAATTTGCTGTAATTTTACTTTCCTATGTTCTCTAAAGGCATGAGACACCATGTTCTCACTGATGTTCATTTGCTGCTTCAGTACAAACCTGGTGCTTGGCTAGAGTAGGCGATGAAGCCACTCGCTGCCTGCTAATCCACCACCCATCGAGAAGAGACCCCTGGATAGAGCACAGATGGCCATTACCATGGAGACCCACACAATCATCTATCAGAAATGGGCCTCCTCATCCCACGTCCTCGGTCTCGTCATTAAGATCAGAAATATGGGATCGGCTCTGTATTTCTTGTGGTCTATTTTCAAAGCTGCTGTATAGTCTAGAACCTGAATTATGGTGTAATGCTCTATGTACAGCACATTGTAAAGATTTCTTGCCTTATTAATTTTCAAATGACACAATTCTCGTTAAGAAACTGGTCTTTTCCACCAATATGTAATTCTTCTCCAAACTGTTGCTGGAGAGACACGATTGTGTAGGTTGTTTTTGGACGTGGTAACATAAAATTATTCCTTCAATTTATTTACGAGGTCCAAAAATGTTCCAGCATGACGTTGCCCCTGTGCACAAAGCCAGCGCAATGAAGAAATGTTTTTTTCCGTGAATGATCTTGGAGTTGAAGATCTCCTGCTATAGAGCTCTCACCTCAACCCTTTTGAACATCTTTGGGGGGAAACATTAAAACTCTGACTTTACTAACACCCTTATAGCTCACCCAAATCTCAACAACCATACTTTAAACTCAATGGAACATCTTCCATTGACAGCAAATGGGGGACTACATGTGGAATGGCATGTTCAAAAAATTGCATACGAGTCTTATTGTCAGGTGTCCACAAACTTTTGTGCATGTAGTGTCTCTCACTGATCCCACCATCTCTCAGGGTAAAAGGTAGGTATACATCTAGACTTTTTTCTGTTCTGGCATTGAGGTGGTGGAATGAACTTTCCTTCAGATGTCCGAACAGCTGCCATGTCATCTTCAAACGATAGGTGAAGACCTACCTCTTCCTGAAACACTTAAACTAGCACATTTTTCCCTGTTTTTTTTGTATTTTTTTATTTAAATTATTAAAAGAAAGGTGAAAAAAGTGTGCTATAAATCCCCTTAACAGATTTTTATGTTGATGGTATGTTAAGTTTGTAACCTAGTGAACCAGTGTGGATTTATTCTTTGTTTGTAATTTTGCTCTGAATAAGTGCTTCTGCTAAATACCTCAAAATGTAAATATATAGTAGGACTGTAATGCTAGAACCTGGTAGGAGCGCCTTAGTGGAACAAAATGCATCTGCATGGTAAACAATCTTCATAAATGAAAAGGTTTTTCATGCATGATGACTAATTTAAATGCTGCTTGAATGCTAGGAAAGGAAACTAAAAAAAAAACCCAAACTTCTGAGCGGCGCCTGCTGTGTAGTCGAGCCAGAAAGAAATCCTGCACAAAAGTAAATTTGGACTCCGTTTTAAACAGGCTTTAGTGTGACTCAGAGATCGTCACGAGTAATGGTGCAGTGTTCACCGGCAAGCACGAGAAGCCATTGCATGCATCAGCCTTTAGGATATCGAACACTCCTCTATATTCAGCAGCATGCCAAGCCGGATTGGGCAGCATCCCAGCACCTTGTCCACGCATGACACCACCACCTGTCTGCTTCAAGAAGCTTTCCTTCTGTTTTGCTCATCAGGATGGTGATTGAAGGGAGCTTTTTATCTGTGTCACTATCAGACAGCAGTGCCACCATCCCCCAACAGCTATTAGCAAGCCTCGGTGTGTAGGATGTTCTCTGGCAATCTCGGCTTTCTCTCTCAGTATGGCTGAGTACAGAGGCATCGAGAGCCCTCTCTCTCAGAGCCATATGCCTAAAAGATCATGCTGGCTGTGGGCTTTTGATTGTGACCTCCGTACTATTATTAAGCGCAATCATTGTCCTCTACTTCTGAAGCACTTATTTTTCTTAAATAGCCATTAAACCTGAGACACACCAAACCTTTGAATTGACTTCTCGGTTCAGAGCATTTCGCTTTTTAAGTCAAAAAAACTAAAAACATGCATTTGATCTTCGGTTGCAGCAATAAATGTGTGTATTTGTTGTGCACAGTAGCATGAGCCCAGTAAAAGCATGTTTCCCTCTTTCGCATTCAGATCAGCTGATATTTTCTGGATCAATGCTAATGTATGAAAAATAAAAGAAAACAGATTTGTTCAGAGCGTGTCTGTGGTCTAGCTTGGGAAAACATGTTTGTGGTTCCGAAATCTTAGAAAATAGATTATATGGACAAAATGTACAGTGGTACCTTGACCTATGAATCACTCTCTAGAATTTTTTTTTTGCTTTGATACGCGAGCAAAAAATTGAGGTACAAGCTCGAGACCCCACTGCTAGATTTACATTTGCGGCATTTAGCAGACGCCCCCTTATCCAGAGCGACGTACAAACGTGTTTTAAATCTCTAGTAATGAATAAATCTACACTGGTACGCAAGAATACAAACTCAATATAAATATAACTCGAATTCTACAAACTTGGAAAGTGCTAATTTAGGTATTTCAGTAAGAGGTAGGTCTTCAGTCGTCGTTTAAAGATAATCAGGGACTCTGCTGTACGGACTGTAGGGGAAGTTCATTCCACCACCTCGGTGCCAGAACAGAGAAGAGCTGAAGATGGCGAAGCGAAGCCAGAAAGCGAAGATTGTGACAAAAATTAAGATAAGCAAAGAAGAAAAAGTAAACAATTAAAAGTTTAGCTATATGTAGTGTACAGTAGTGATAGTTAAAAATGAGTTTTCCCTCCGACTCCGCTTTTCGCCTCTACCCCCCCAATGCTAGCGTTTTCGTTAGCTCAAGTCGTCTCATCTCCAAGGAAAATACACTGAATAAAACCTTATTATATCTCTACATACTTTTTCTATTATGTTTTTATGCAAGATTTGTTATTTAGAAATGTATTTTCCTAATTTAATAACATGAAACATAAAAACGGGGTGTAAATTTCATGGTTGGAACGGATTATGCCATTTGAAGTATTTTTAATTGAGAAAATTGATTTAAGGTGCGAGCAAATTGAGATACGAGCTCGTCCACGGAACGAATTCAACTCTTGGGTCAAGGTACCACTGTATTGGGATTCCTGACTTTTCCACCATATGTGGTTCTTTCCCAAACTGTTGACACAAAATTGGAGGCACCCAACTGTATAGAACGTGGTGTCCCCAATCCCCCTGTGCGCCATGACGTTATCCTTTACCTGAGGTTGGATGTGTTTGGAAGATTCTCAGTGGCCTGCTATAAAGCTCTGACCTCCAGCCTTTTAAAAATATTGAATGTGAACACTGACTGCAGGATGATCTGCTGTGGCGACCCCTAATGGGAGAAGCCGAAAGAAGAAGAATGAATATATATATATATATATATATTGTTTCTTTTTTCTTTTTTCGTAACGGCTCGACATAACAAACATTTGTTTCCTGGTGATACCTAATTTTTCCCCTATAAGAGCATGTTCCACGCACCCGCTGCCACAAATGGTCAAGGTTATTATCCACGATGCTGCTTTTACGGCGAATAAACACACAAATGAAGTACTGAACAGGAGAAATGTTGTAGACGCAGCATCATGGATAATAACCATAACCATTTGTGGCAGCGAGCGCACAGAGAAAATTAAGTCGCGATCACGAGAAAACGGGAAAGAAAAAAAAAAAAAAATGATAATGCATGGCCTTTTAGGACTTTTGTATGTTTTAATTTATAACCCAAAAACAAAATAAGGCATTTTAGTCATTTATTTATTCGTTACCAGAGATACCAAATAATGTACTGGAACTAGGATCACTCAGGGGGGAAAAAGAATAAACTCCTGATGATTAGGCTACAATTCTGAAATATTAGCACATAAAAGGTCCTTTATTCAGGAAAGTATCAAATAATGCCCTTTTTAAAATTTCAGCAGCAATGCTGTCTGCATATTGAACTTAAGGTAGACGGTAGAAAATAACATTTTCAGGGCACCGATGCCTAAAATAGGTGAAGGTGATTTTACTTGTCACTTTACAGGACAGTGAAATTCTTCTTTGCATATCCCAGCGGTGTTAGGAAGCTTGGGGCCAAACACAGGGTCAGCCACAGAGGGTTTAGGGCCTTGCTTAAGGGCCCAAAAAGTGGCAGTTTGGCACTACCAGGGCCTGAACACCCCTGAGCTAGCACATGATGTAATGCAGGTTGTAGATTTAAACCCTAGCAAAAAGTTCCTCTAATGATCTTGTCATGTTTGAGAAGGTCCAGGAGCTGATGTTATTCGAGTCTCTTCTGTCTGGAAATTGAGCTACTGCTGTTTTTCAAATGTTATTTGTTTGTATTTATTTTTTTCTTATCATTCACTGTTAATTAAGTCGTCATTTCAGTTCTGCAGTCGAGTTATCAGCGCCGCATTCGACTCGCTCTACAGCTTCCGCCTGATTGTTAAGGCAGATAGGTGCTAGAAAGCGTGCAGTCTTATTATATTGATGAAAAAAGAAAAAAAAAAAAAGATTGTGATTGTGATTGTGAAGTCATTTTGGGAGACCAAGTGACAATTTTTTCTAGATAAAGAAAGTATTATTGCTTAACATCATGTCTGTTGAATGACTAGAGCGC
>MU551535.1:143877-171248 GCA_024362625.1 Silurus asotus | reverse complement strand
GAGAGATGTAACTGTGAGTGAGATGTATCGCTACATTGGGCTCTTATTTTACATGGCAATGGTAAAGTTGCCCTCCATCATAGATTACTAACGACAGAGCAGTATTTCCACAGTTCCCTTTCCAGCAACAATTATGTCAAGGGACAGATACAGGACAATTTCGTGGAATGTGCACGAGTCAGCCAGATGCAGACAAGAAAATGACAGAAAGAGAGGCACATCTGAAATAGCCGCTTCGTTGTTTAAGCCGCAGGGTTCAAAACGTGGGGAAAAAGTAGCGGCTTATAGTCCGAAAAAAATACAGTATAATATACCTTATAATACGGTATAATATTATATATATATATATATACATAAAATGCCCTTGAGGCATTTGAGATTTACCCTTTGATAAAATAATCTCCAGCTATTTGCCGTTCAACTGTTCAGATTAATTCCCATTGTTCCAAATGAGAGTCTGGTGAGCCACTGGCATTCCAGTTTAATCCAATGGTGCCAATGGAATTCAGTTCAAACTATTTTCTTGCCGCTTGTTTTGTGCACAGGGGCATTATGATGCTGAAATATGTTCAGGTTTCTTAGTACCAGTAAAGGGACATTGTAAACCGGCAGCATATACAGACATTCTAGACAATCCTAGGCTTCCTCCTTTATGACAACAGTTTGAAGAAGAACCTCACGCAGATGTGCTGGTCAGGTGTCTACACACTGTTCAGATTACATAAAGAACCCACAGTGCCAATGTTAGCATGAGTGAGAAAGTAGCAGTAGATTTAGAGAAATCCCAGCAGTATTTGCTCTGAGTTTCTGTAGGTGTGCTGTCAGCATGAACTTTAATATATTCCAGCACTGCTTGTGGAACGTGAATAGCCAGTTTCCTCGAAACAAGAATGAATTTTTGTTATTTTTTGTGAATTCTTTACCAGATCTGTATTATAGAATTTTTTATAAAGTTTGTATGTGTTTTTGGGTTTGTTAATCAAACTCCTCGTTGATGTAGTACTATTTGCATGTCCAATCACAGGTTTTTATTAATGTGCTTGTTGGAAGACATGATCATTTCTATAGCAACAGCTGAATTGTGGGACCTTCTATACTGATAGTCAAGTCAAGTCAAGTCAAGTTTATTTCTAAAGCGCTTTTCACAACAGACATTGTCTCAAAGCAGCTTTACACAAATCAACAGTGAAGGTGAACGGTGTGTATTTATCCCTGATGAGCAGCCGTGGTGACTGTGGCAAGGAAAATCTCCCTTAGATGTTATGAGGAAGAAACCTTGAGAGGAACCAGACTCAAAAAGGGAACCCATCCTCATTTGGGTGACATCAAGAGTTTGATCATAAATCTTTCACCAATACAGAACACTGGAGAGTGAGAACTAACATGATTACTGGAGTATAATTTATAAGTTCTGTAAGATTATAATGTTCTTTCTACAGTCTTATACAGTCTTTATGGTTATAAAACTAGGAGCTACTGAGCAACTCATAAAATAGCTCAACATTTGTGATCATCACAGATCCAACACCAGCTTCTCCATGCCAGAGCCTTTAAACACTCCAGGAGGTTTAATGTCAAAACTCCACACATGTAGCGGGATCCAATTGGCACTGGTACGTCTCTAGATGGTTCGGGATGTTTGCGAGTTCAGCATCTACTTCTTAAAAGGTCCATAATCTTCATGAGGTGGGACGTGACATGGATACTGTTTCAAATAGACTAAAATCAATAAAAATACTTTATTCAAGTTTATTGGACAGTGCTATAGTGTGGTTATCTGTCTGTCTGTCTGTCTGTCTGTCCGCTGAATGATGACATGTATGCTTCTAGAAATAAGTGAGGTGGGCGAAGATCAACGCTAAGTGCTGCAAAAATTCAATGTTTTCTGGAGATATGGACTGAGGAACAGAAAAAAGAGAGTAATCCAACAGTTTATGTGACATAAATGGAGCGCTTCTAAAATTGGCTAGTGATCTGTTGTTATTTTCCATGTTTCTTTCAACTCTGCCAAAATGTGCATAAATAAATAAATAATACAATTAAAATAAAAAATATATAATTGTTGATAAGGTTTTTTTTCACTTTTAATTGTTTTATGCGTGTTTTTTCTGGCCATACACAACTATTTCAGTTAAAGTTATGCATAGAGAAAGAAATACTATAATTCTGGGTGCAAACATTTTTTATCGTCCTCTGGGGGGGGTTTCCGCACCATTTTCTGTTAAGGTAAGTGATTTCTCAAACCAACCAATCTGGCACCAACCACCACTTCAAGTCACTAATATCTATTATTTTCCAGTCATTAAAATGTATGGCATTTGGCAGATGCTCTTATCCAAAACGACTTACAACTGAGCAGGGGAGGGTTAAGGGCCTTGCTCAAGGGCCCAGCAGTGGCAGCATGGTGGTGGTGGTATTTGAACCTGTGACCATCCTATACAAAGTCCAGTGTCCATGTTTTAATTTTTTGTAGGATATTTTATTTTTTGTAAATACACTATATGGGCAAAAGTTTGTGACACATTATGTCACAAACTTCACATTATGTGCTTTTTTAACATCCTATTCCACATTTACTCCCCATTTCCTGTTATAATAACCTCAGTCTTCTGAGAAAATCTTCCATTAGGTGTTGGAGTGTGATATTTGTGTGAGATTCATTCAGACACAAGGGTCAGGTACTGATGTAGGTGAGGTGAGGAGGTCTGGGGTGCAATCAGTGTTTCAATTCGTCCCAAAGGTGTTCAATAGGGTTGAGGTCAGAACAGGATAACAGGAGATCTTCCACTTCATGCTGGAACAGGTTTCGGTCTTTTAGTTCAAGGAAAGGGAAGATTTAATTCTACCACATTTAAAGGCATTCATAGAAAAGTTTAGTCCTTGTGTTTCCAGTTTAAGCACTGCATTAACTTTTAAATTAAATTTTAGGTGTAAAATTGTATTTTATATACAGTGCCCTCCACAATTATTGGCACCCCTGTTTAAGATGTGGTTGTGGAAATTTTGAAATTTTAACATCAGTTATGTCGATCAGCGCTGTGCAGCCGCAGAAGAACTTGCGAAAGTGGCGGAAAAATCAAACCTTACAGATACTACAGGTGTTTGTATTGTATACTGGTGAATCTCTGCTGTTAGTAGCTGCACTTATGCCTTTTGTTGTTAACAAACATGTAAATTTTTATAGCATGACTTCATCAAACAAATCGCGGCAACGCTGTTGTGTAAAAAACTTTCAAAAACACGTGCATGCACATTCTCATTTATTAACGCACATCATGTACATAAAGAAATTTCAAGCACGTTATTATACTGCCGCCATTTTGATTTTTGTTTATCTCGATCATCGGTTACCTCAATGCTTTTTGGCGACCCCCTACGACATCGACATAACCGGGTTCCACTGTAGTTAACTTACTTGGTATATTTTTGTATAGGGTGATGGAAAGGATTCAAGAATTTTGTGTTTAAAGACTTTGTGAGTTACTTTTGGACAAAAAAGGTGGTTTCTATGTACTATATTCATCAAAATAAAATAAAAATCATAAAAAAATGAATTAAATAAGTAAATAAGAATAATAAATAAAACTTAAAAAGAATAAAATTAAAAAACTAAATGATAATAAAAAAAAAATACAAATAAAAGTATATTATAGCTATTATCCCTAATTGCATGGCTGTGTGATTTTGGCTAGTGATGATGTACATTATTTAGAATAGAATTCCCGATAAAAAGCATCTTTGTTTTGTCCGTAGCTTCCAGCCATGTTTTTTTTTTTATGATTATAATATCAGAAACGTCCTCATAACCTCATAACTGCAGTCTGATATGCACTTTCATATTAACATTAGCCATTCAGATTTTTTGTGCTATAACCAGTGTAATGTTCTCTTCATCAATGTTCATCAATTTACAGATCTCCATTGTTTAAAAGAGGTTTGTTCAGAGAACTCATGACAGCCAGTTCTGCTTTTTGCTAACGATGACTGATGCAGCCAGAGCTAACTCAGACCTAGCGTAGCTTCATTGATGTGAGATATTGAGAAGACACTGTACTAAACATCTACTTTAAACAAACATCTGCATGTGTAAACCAGGGTTTGATCTTCTAACTTTCAGCTTGTTATTTAGATATTCAATGTGAGCTTTACTGCATGATTTTTCTTTTGCTTTTTGTCAAAAATAAAAGGCTTGAAAATGGTTAAAAAAAGGTTTGAGTCTTAATTATTTGGATACATTTTTAATGAATTATTCCACTCTGCTGCAGCAAGCTTGAACCTGACGACCAGGCCTTGAAATCTAAGCATCGAGAAGAAGACTGTGTGGGGGAAAAGGAAGCTAAGCACTACCATATTTATGAGCTATAAGATACAAACCCCATTAAAAGGAATTTGGAAGCTGTTTTTTGAAGTGTTGATCGAATTGAATTGTGACTTTAATTCCGTAGTATTTATTTTACTTATTTGTGAAAACCGATGCAAATTTTTCTGGGGGGAAAAAAAGCCACAATGCTAAGATACAAGGAAAGTGGTAGCTTGGTGGTTAATGTTTTTGTGAACTGGTTCATCCCAGAGCAGTTTAATAGGATTTAGATGCTGTGACTGGGCAGGTCTCTGGCATGCCCAAAGCTTGGATGTACCCTTTGGCTCATTGTCTTGTTGTATGGTGTAGTCCAGAGAGAATTGCATGGTTTTTAAGTATGGAATGTTGCCAGGTTGGTTTAGGATTCCTTTCACCCAGGATAAGTCTTTAACATTCCCTGCTCCAACAACGCTGTTTTAAACATCTACGCCGAACGCTACGCCAGTAATAATTGTCTAGTATAATGTCTGAGGTTTGTCCTCGCTGTACTGTTCTTCTGCATGCTTGTATTGTTCTCCATGTTTTATTGCTTAGCTTGTTTGATGGAGCAGAAATGAACAAATCACATGGGGCTGCACGGACTGGCTGCCACTTTGCCAGCGAGTGCTTAGGCGTAACTCCTGCTGTGTGTTTATCACGTGTTGCTTCAATTTTAATCTGTGACTCTAAAGCTGCAACCAAATCCTAAAAAACAGTTAATCACTAATTACTGTTTTCAAACGTTCTCCTGATATATGAGTAGGAAAAAGCTGCTTGTTATTACACTCAGCTGCGGAACCATGTCAGGAACTCGGTATTCAGATAGCTAACATTGTGCAGTACGTGCATGCTAGGAAAAAATCTAAGTCATTTGTCACAGCCGTAAGAAGTGGAATTTAAAAGCCTATAGAAAGGGCAGATTTATCTGGAGGTTGCTGATGGGCTGGAAGAAGTGTTTCGGGGCTCAGGAGTCACTGAGGATATCAGCTTTGACACATTGAACCTCTTAAATTTTGCCTGAGGTAATGCACATGCGAGCTGCATGTCCAAACAGCTTCTACTCACAGCATCTTCTGCCTTTTTCCTCTCTTTTTCTTGTCCAGCCTACAGCTTCATGTGTAGAAGGGTTGAACTTTATAACTCCATGAACTCCCAGCTTCACATTCAGATATTCATCTTAACCTTTACTGCTTACATTCTTTTTTTGCTTCTTGGCACCAAAAATGGTTTGGGATTTAATTAATACATTTATTTTTATATGAATTATTTCACTCTGCTGAAATCTGGCCCAAGCTTGAACCCAAGCCCTGAAATTGAAGCATTAAGAAGTTCATACCGGACTGATGGGTGAAAATATATGTTAATTATTTTGTGAAAAAAAGGTAATTTATGAATTAATTACAAATAAATAATTGCGGAAACCAGAGACACTTACAGCTGAAGACTGTATTTTTATATATATATAAATGTCCCCTGGTGGTCTAGTGGTTAGCATGCGGCGCTCTCTCCGCTGCGGCCCGGGTTTGATCCCCGGTAAGGAAACCAACCCCCAGCCACTCTTAGTGCCGGTCCCAAGCCCGGATAAACGGGGAGGGTTGTGTTAGGAAGGGCATCAAGCGTAAAAACATGCCAAATCAAACATGCGGAGGAGCCGCTGTGGCGCCCCCTAATGGGAGAGGGATATATATATATATAGTATAGGTTGGTTTGAAATTGAAAAGCTTATATATTTTTACATTTTTTTAAACAGTTTATTAGAATTTTTTCTTTTGGCTTTATCAGTACAAAAACTTGTCAAGCATTATTTATTTATTTTTTTATTACAAATGTGTTCTTTGTTTGAAATTCAAGATTACATTTTTTTTCTATGTGAAAAAAAATGTAATTGCCAAATTTTATGGGGAAACACTTCCTATATCCCTAAAACACTATAATCAATTTTCTCTTCTGCTCAGACATGAATGTCCAAATCCATCAACACTACATGGCTGCTTTTATTTAAAAGACCAATGTGCCTTAAATGAATTTTTCACAGCATTGTTCCCGGGAGCATCAATGTTCATATTTTATGATCCTGAAGCGTGTGTGGTTTCTTTCTGCCAGCCTCCTGATCCTTCATCATTATCTCAGTAAGCAGGGTTTTGGGCTTCTGGGCAGCTGTTCATGCGCTGGATCCTGTTGCGATGTGTTTGTCTGTCTGTAGTGTAGTGTAGTGTAGTGTGTGAACACTCTCGTCTCTGTGTGGGTTAGCATGGAAGATGGCTAACAGATGTTTGGAAATATGGAGAACACAGCAGATCTTTTTTTTTTTTTTTTTTTTCTTCTCCAACACCTCTAACCCACCACCCCTTGCATTCTGTCTCCTGTAGGTTGCTTTCTCAAATGTCAGAGGGGGAATATTTTTAGCTTTCGGATACATGCGTGTGTTTTAAAGGTATGGAAAAGTGAGGCTGACATTCAGCTTTGCAGTGCCACTCTTGCTCTATATACAGTATATATATATATATATATATGTGTGTGTGTATGTGTGTGTGTTGGTGAGTTGGGAAAAACCCATCGGAAGCTGCTGTGCTTGATTTCAACAAACATACTGCATCTCAGATTCAAGAAACTCCAAATGTTTTTAATAAAATCAACATAATGTTTGTATTTATTATGGAAAATCCTAAAGATTTCCAAAATCTTGCTAACTAACACTGAGTGCACACTCACTACGTGACTTTCTCAGAATTGCTCAAGTGCACTGTTTTCAGGAAGCCACACACAAAAGCTACCTGTCTTTAAGACTGTTTCACTCTATTGAAAAGAGAGAGAATAGAAAGAAAAAACTCATTTGGCAGTTACATGCAGTGAGTATTGTCTCTCCTGGAAAGATATCTGGAGGTAGTGAAAAACATGCTCGTTCTTACAGAAGCAATACTAAATGTGCTTTTCACACGGATCTTCTCATGGTTCCACAGAGCATAGATGATAAACATGAATGTAGATGTAGATGTGTGTTTGTGTATGAATGTAGATGTGTATAGATGTAGATGTGTGTTTGTGTATAATTGTAGATGTGTATAGATGTGGATAGATGCAGATGTAGATGTGTATAGATGTAGATGTGTGTTTGTGTATAAATGTAGATGTGTATAGATGTAGATGTGTGTTTGTGCATAATTATAGATGTGTATAGATGCAGATGTAGATGTGTATAGATGCAGATGTGTGTTCGTGTATGAATGTAGATGTGTATAGATGTAGATGTGTGTTCGTGTATGAATGTAGATGTGTATAGATGTAGATGTGTGTTTGTGTATAATTGTAGATATGTATAGATGTAGATGTGTGTTTGTGTATAATTGTAGATGTGTATAGATGTGTATAGATGCAGATGTAGATGTGTATAGATGTAGATGTGTAAAGATGTAGATGTGTGTGAATGTGGATGTAGATGTGTATAGATGTGGCTGTTGATGTGTGTAGATGTAGATGTGTGTTTGTGTATGAATGTAGATGTGTATAGATGTGTATAGATGTAGATGTGTGTTTGTGTATAATTGTAGATGTGTATAGATGTGTATAGATGCAGATGTAGATGTGTATAGATGTAGATGTGTGTGAATGTGGATGTTTGTGGATGTGGCTATTGATGTGTGTAGATGTAGATGTGTGTTTGTGTATAAATGTAGATGTGTATAGATGTGTGTGGATGTGGATGTAGATGTGTATAGATGTGGCTGTTGATGTGTGTAGATGTAGATGTGTGTGTGTGTATGAATGTAGATGTGTGTGGATGTGGCTGTTGATGTGTGTAGATGCAGATCTGTGTTTGTGTATGAATGTAGATGTGTATAGATGTAGATGTGTGTGGATGTGGATGTAGATGTGTATAGATGTGGATGTGTGTGGATGTGGCTGTTGATGTGTGTAGATGTAGATGTGTGTTTGTGTATGAATGTAGATGTGTGTGGATGTAGATGTGTGTGGATGTGGATGTAGATGTGTATAGATGTGGCTGTTGATGTGTGTAGATGTAGATGTGTGTTTGTGTATGAATGTAGATGTGTATAGATGTAGATGTGTGTGGATGTAGATGTGTATAGATGCGGCTGTTGATGTGTGTAGATGTGTGTTTGTGTATGAATGTAGATGTGTGTGGATGTGGATGTGTGTTTGTGTATGAATGTAGAGGTGTATAGATGTAGATGTGTGTTTGTGTATGAATGTAGATGTGTACAGATGTAGATGTGTGTGGATGTGTGTGGATGTGGCTGTTGATGTGTGTAAATGTAGATGTGTGTTTGGGTATGAATGTAGATGTGTATAGATGTAGATGTGTATAGATGTAGATGTGTGTGGATGTAGATGTAGATGTGTATAGATGTGGATGTGTGTGGATGTGGGTGTAGATGTGTATAGATGTGGATGTGGGTGTAGATGTGTATAGATGTGGATGTGTGTGGATGTGGATGTAGATGTGTATAGATGTAGATGTGTGTGGATGTGGATGTAGATGTGTATAGATGTGGCTGTTGATGTGTGTAGATGTAGATGTGTGTTTGTGTATGAATGTAGATGTGTATAGATGTATATAGATGCAGATGTAGATGTGTATAGATGTAGATGTGTGTTTGTGTATAATTGTAGATGTGTATAGATGTGTATAGATGCAGATGTAGATGTGTATAGATGTAGATGTGTATAGATGTAGATGTGTGTGGATGTGGATGTGTGTGGATTTGGCTATTGATGTGTGTAGATGTAGATGTGTGTTTGTGTATAAATGTAGATGTGTATAGATGTGTATAGATGCAGATGTAGATGTGTATAGATGTAGATGTGTGTGGATGTGGATGTAGATGTGTATAGATGTGGCTGTTGATGTGTGTAGATGTAGATGTGTGTTTGTGTATGAATGTAGATGTGTGTGGATGTGGATGTAGATGTGTATAGATGTGGCTGTTGATGTGTGTAGATGTAGATGTGTGTTTGTGTATGAATGTAGATGTGTGTGGATGTGGATGTAAATGTGTATAGATGTGGCTGTTGATGTGTGTAGATTTAGATCTGTGTTTGTGTATGAATGTAGATGTGTATAGATGTAGATGTGTGTTTGTGTATGAATGTAGATGTGTATAGATGTGGATGTGTGTGGATGTGGATGTGGATGTTTGTGGATGTGGCTGTTGATGTGTGTAAATGTAGATGTGTGTTTGTGTATGAATGTAGATGTGTGTGGATGTGGATGTGTGTGGATGTAGATGTAGATGTGTATAGATGTGGATGTGTGTGAATGTGGATGTAGATGTGTATAGATGTGGATGTGTGTGAATGTGGATGTAGATGTGTATAGATGTGGATGTGTGTGGATGTGGATGTAGATGTGTATAGATGTGGATGTGTGTGGATGTGGATGTAGATGTGTAGAGATGTGGATGTGGATGTAGATGTGTATAGATGCAGATGTGTGTGGATGTAGATGTAGATGTGTATAGATGTGGATGTGTGTGGATTTGGGTGTAGATGTGTGTAGATGTAGATTTGTGTTTGTGTATGAATGTAGATGTGTATAGATGTAGATGTGTGTGGATGTGGATGTAGATGTGTATAGATGTAGATGTGTGTGGATGTAGATGTGTATAGATGTAGATGTGTGTGGATGTGGATGTGTGTGGATGTGGCTGTTGATGTGTGTAGATGTAGATTTGTGTTTGTGTATGAATGTAGATGTGTATAGATGTAGATGTGTGTGGATGTGGATGTAGATGTGTATAGATGTAGATGTGTGTGGATGTAGATGTGTATAGATGTAGATGTGTGTGGATGTGGATGTGTGTGGATGTGGCTGTTGATGTGTGTAGATGTAGATTTGTGTTTGTGTATGAATGTAGATGTGTATAGATGTAGATGTGTGTGGATGTGGATGTAGATGTGTATAGATGTAGATGTGTGTGGATGTGGATGTATATGTGTGTAGATGTGTGTTTGTGTATGAATGTAGATGTGTATAGATGTGGATGTGTGTGGATGTGGATGTAGATGTGTGTACATGTGTGTTTGTGTATGAATGTAGAAGTGTATAGATGTAGATGTGTGTGGATGTGGATGTAGATGTGTGTAGATGTGTGTTTGTGTATGAATGTAGATGTGTATAGATGTAGATGTGTGTGGATGTGGACGTAGATGTGTATAGATGTGGATGTGTGTGGATGTAGATGTGTGTAGATTTGTGTTTGTGTATGAATGTAGATGTGTATAGATGTGGATGTGTGTGGATGTGGCTGTTGATGTGTGTAGATGTAGATTTGTGTTTGTGTATGAATGTAGATGTGTATAGATGTAGATGTGTGTAGATGTGTGTTTGTGTATGAATGTAGATGTGTATAGATGTGGATGTGTGTGGATGTGGCTGTTGATGTGTGTAGATGTAGATTTGTGTTTGTGTATAGATGTAGATGTGTGTGGATGTGGATGTAGATGTGTATAGATGTGGATGTGGATGTGTGTTTGTGTATGAATGTAGATGTGTATAGATATAGATGTGTGTGGATGTGTTTAGATGTGGCTGTTGATGTGTGTAGATGTAGATGTGTGTGTTTGAATGTAGATGTGTATAGATATAGATGTGTGTGGATGTGTTTAGATGTGGCTGTTGATGTGTGTAGATGTAGATGTGTGTTTGTGTATGAATGTAGATGTGTATAGATGTGGATGTGTGTGGATGTGTGTAGATGTGGATGTGTGTTTGTGTATGAATGTAGATATGTATAGATGTGGATGTGTGTAGATGTGGCTGTTGAATGTGTGTAGATGTGGCTGTTGATGTGTGTAGATGTAGATGTGTGTTTGTGTATGAATGTAGATGTGTATAGATGTGTATGTGTGTGGATGTGTGTAGATGTGGATGTGTGTTTGTGTATGAATGTAGTTATGTATAGATGTGGATGTGTGTAGATGTGGCTGTTGAATGTGTGTAGATGTGGCTGTTGATGTGTGTAGATGTGGCTGTTGATGTGTGTAGATGTGAGTATTAGGAATTCTGTGCTGAATATAAATCATTCTCATACGAATTATGCCTCATAAAACCTCTTCAGTTTTCTAACAGGAGAATCATCTCTTCTCTAATTGACTATAACTGTGCTCTAAATTTATTCATGTTATTATGTTTTTCTCTCAGAAAAGCTTCTGTGTGGGTTTGGTTCTTCAGTTATTTCATTACATTGTAGCTTTTCTAGCATTTTGATTATTTTTTCCTGCTTGGGTTCTTTCCATAAAAATACACACACACACACACACACACACACACACACACACACACACACACACACACACACACACACACCATTACCCACTTTATTAGGAACACCTGTACACCTGCACATTCGTGCACAGCTGGTTCGGTTGAAGATTTGGAAAAACATGTTTTTTTGCTCACCACTGTTGTTAAAGATTACTATATATATATATATATATATATATACATATATACACACACAGTATCTCACAAAATGAGTATACTTCTAATGGGGCAATACTATAGAAATGAAACTTGGATATATTTTAGAATAGTCACCTGTAGAGCATCCAAGTGGATGGTGGAGAAGCGCCATGTGTTTAACACCCAGTAGGTCCATGCTATCATTAGGGACCAGTGGAAAAGGATCCCAGCAACAACCTGTGCAGCTGTGGTGAAATTCATGCCCAGGAGGATTAAAGCAGTGCTACATAACAATGTTGCTCCCACAAAATATTGACACTTTGGACACAGTTTTGAAATGTTTACTTAGGGTGTACTCACTTTTGCTGCCAGTTATTTAGACAGTAATGGCTGTACGTTGGATTATTTTCAGAGATCAGTAAATCTGTCCTGCATCGACTGCTCTAAAATATGTCCAATTTTCATTTCTATATGTTCACACAAAAACTAAACACCAAACCCTCACATTGTATCTGGTCCTTCTTAGGAGAAAAGGTAGCTGTGGTTAAACTGAACTTCTGAGAAGAAGGATGTGAGTTCCAGATTGACACACACAGTGTTTAATGATGTCTGCAGCATAACAGGATCTCTTGAATGCAGATTACACACTCGGTGCTAAAAGTCTCCTGATAAACTTATGAACCTGCTGGTAAAAAAATGAGAAGCAGAATGAGGTGTGAACTCCCTTCGCTTCTCTGTTCCTATACGACCTCTCTCTCTCTCTCTCTCTCTCTCTCTCTCTCTCTCTTTCTCTCTTTCTCTCTCTCTCTCTCGAACACACACACTTAGCCAAGAGAATGTTCAGCCTTCATAGCAAGGAGGTGGAAGGTCGAGTAGAAGCCCTACTGGGATGCTACAGACACAATGTCTGATGAATAAAGAAAAGAAAATTGAAAGGAAAAAAAAATAGTCTGAAGATCCACAAATATAAAACTTCTCCATCGCCTCCGAGCACATACAGAGAACACGCGTAATAGTTTCACCTATTTATCAAGTCACGAGCCGGCAATAATTAGCTTCTCTTCTGCGAGATCGTTTATAACTAAAAGTGGTTTAAAGTAGAACAATTACATGGAGGACAAAAATTAAGCATTGAGCAATTTTCCCAGCTCTGACAAGAATAGCCGTGTCCATTCAAATAGCAGTGATCACAGAGGGAGCCATATTTAAGGGGATAAAGCAGCATACATTATATGTGATTAAACACCCGGAATGGCATGTCAAGTAATTACTGTTAAAGCAGACGTATTCTGTAGAAGCACTGATGCCATTATGCACATTTACATTTATGGCATTCAGCGGACGCCCGTATCCAGAGCAACATTAATACAACCAAGCAGACATGGGTTTAAGGGCCTTGCTCAGGGGCCCAAGAAGTGGCAGCTTTGTGTGATTTGGATTTGATCTCATGAAAGTCCATTGCAGTAACCACTAAGCTACCAGCTACCACCTTCCCCACTAGGGCATTTAAATAAACTAGGTAGACATTTTTGTAGAGGGAACAATAAAGATGAAATGCAGTGGTGGATGAAGTACAAAAACCATGTACTTGAGTTATAGTAGAAAAGAGAATAGCCTTTATTTGTCACATATACATTACAGCACAGTAAAATTGTTTTCTTTCGTGTCCCAGCTTGTTCAGGACCTGGGGGTCAGAGCGCAGGGTCAGCCATTTTACAGCGCCCCTGGAGCACAGAGGGTTAAGGGCCTTGCTCAAGAGCCCAGGCATGGCAGCTGGGCTTGAACCCCTGACATTCTGTTAATCCAGAGCCTTAACCACTGAGTTACCATCCCATCATGTGGTTTTTGCATAGCCCAGCTTGTCAGGAGGCTGGGGTCAGGGTCAGCTATGGTACCGTGCCCCTGAAGCAGATACGGTTAAGTGCCATGCTCAAGGGTCCAACAGTGGCAGCTTGGTGGTCTGGAATGCTGACCTTCAGATCAGTAACACAGAGCATTAAAAATTGAAAAAAACTTCCCTGTTGGTGAAAAGTTTATTATTATTTTTATATAGTAAAAGTAATACAAAACTAAAGTTTGTGGACGCCTGACCATACTATCGGTATGTTTTTTTAGAACATCACCTTTTCATGTTTAGTCCTCATAATAGTTATAATAAACTCCACTCTTCTGGGAAGATGTTCCACTAGATTTTGGAGTGTGCTTGGGATGTGGGTGAGAATCATTCAGCCACAAGGTAAAGTGTTAGTAAAGCCCCGGTACTGATGTGGGCGAGGTGAGGAGGCCTGGGGTGCGGTCAGCATTTACATTTATCCCAAAGGTCATTTAAGATCTTCCACTCTACACCAAACCATATCTTCATGGAGCAGGCTTTGTGCAGAGGGTCGCTGTCATTCTGAAACAGTCTCCTAGTTCAACTGATGGGAAAATATAGTGATGCTACTGTAAATCTTAAACACGTCCTAAACAATTGTTTGCCTCCAACTTTGTGGTAACAGTTTTGAGGACCACATATGGCGGGAAAATTTAAATGTCCAATACTTTTAAGCATATTCTGTAATTTAGAGGTACACACTGGGGACATTATTATATTCAACTTTTATAGTAGAATAATCTTATTCTACGCCTTTGCTCTAAGGATTTTATTGTTCACTTAATTAACCATCTGGTTTTAAAAAAAATAAAAGAGAAAAAAAATCACAATGACCAGAGATCTTAAATTAATTCAGCTTTGTAAGAATTGGAAGAAACCCTTGTTTTTTATTGTTGATGTGATACCTATAATAATTGTCAGTGCAAAAACAAAATCTAGGGTATGATGTAACGTCGAACACTGTTGAAATCTTCATTATTTCACCAGGAATGAAAAAAATATATATTTTATTTAAAGAAATAATTTTACGAGCAAAGTGATATATTTTATGTCCATCCCTCGGAATTATACTGCCTGCATAATGATTCCTTTCGAGAATTTGAGAATAAAAGAAGTGTGTTAGTGCCATGGTGCATAATTAAGGATGTTCTCATGACACATCAGCACCATGTCCTCCTTTGTCTTTGCTCATACCTGTCTGACCCTCTGTAAATTTTCTCTCTGCAGCTTGTATCGAGGTCCTGGTTTGCTTTTTTTTTGTCTTTTGTAGCTCTGTCAATCTCTCGAGCAGCTTCATTACCATCTGTCGTCTCCCAGGGGCTCTGATTGGCTGAGCGCAGTTGCAGTCTGTCATTAATTGACTTGTCCTGCATCTGCAGGTGTCCATCAGGGCTCTGTTGTAGGACTAATCAAGTTGTGGGGGAAAAAAAAAAAAGAAAACCTCCAGAGCAGTTTAAATGCAGAATATGAAACAGAAAGGTGTGTTGTGTAAATGTATAAAGCCCATGATTCTCTCACTCTTCCTTTTCCTCTTTCCTTTCCTCTTTTTCTATCTCTTTTTGGTATTCAGGACTTCTGTCATCAGTACAAGAGTAAATTTCACACAACCATCTAATATTAATGCAATTTATAACGCGTTGAGTCAAATCCTTCGGGAAAGTGGGTCCATAGGGGTCGGTTCTATTAAAGTCCAGGTTCAGATATAATTTAAATGGGGAATGAGAGTGTCTTGAAAGGGCACTTATTCGTTTTCCGGAAAGTGAAAAGGGTTCGGAGGAAAAAAAAAGAAGATGAAATAAACAAGATTTTGTTATGGCATAAAAAAAAAATCTTATTTCTTATATTTATAGAAAGCATTTTTTCTGTATTTATTGAATTATACATTGTGTGGACAATATATTAGGATGCCTGAAATTGGCATCCATTTGTGGGTCCTTCCTAAACTGTTAGCACAAAATTGTAGGAACACAATTCGGTCGTCTTTGGATGCTGCAGCATGACATTTTTCCTTCACTTGAACCAGGAGACCTGAACTTGTTCCAGCATCGCAATGCCCTTTTGTAAAAAATACAGCTCCATAAAGATATACTTTCCATAGTTTGAAGTGGAAGATCTCCTGCTATAGAGCTTTGACCTCAACCAAACTGAACATGATGCACCCAAGGCTTCCTCACCTCAACTACAGCTTTTACCTGACTTTTCTACCACCCTTGTAGCTGAATGAATTTCACACAAATCCCCAGTATGTAGTAGAAGAACTTCTCAGAAGTGTTGAAGTTCCTATTGGGGACTAAATGTGGAATGCTATGTTGAAGAAGCGCGTATAAATCCTATGGTTGTCAGAGTCCTTATAGTGTATGGGAGAGTGGTGGTGAGGAGAAACCTGCCAGGTGATGATGAGTTTAAATTCTTGAAAATAGGCAAAACTGGTGATTTAATTACCTCATGTTGCAATGGTGCAAGGTAGCTCAGTGTTTAAGGCTCAGGGTTACTGATCGGATGGTCGGGGGTTCAAGCCACAGTATCGCCAAACTGCCACTCCTGGGGTCCTTAATCCTCTGTGCACAAGGGATGCTGTTATAAATGAGCCTGTGCTCTGACCCCAGCTTCGTAATATCGCTGGAACATGGAAAGAAAGAATTTCACTGTGCTGTAAAGTACATATGAAAAGTAAAAAGCTTTTACAGTACCTTCAAAACCTTCATCAAAGCCACATGCTTAGAGAGAAAAAATTGGCCATGCTTTATGGGTGAGAGGAGCCTTTTCCTTCACTGCGCTGTCATTGACATTGACACTAACCTTTCTTGTGTCGTCGTGAGCTCATATATGTTGGGTAGATAGTGCACCTTAGGGGCCATTTGAACTTTTTTTTTTATTTACTACAAAGGATATCCTCAGCAACAAGTTAGAATCTTGTTTTTTTTTTTCTAAATGTTTGGTCCGTGTGTCTTTTTGTGCAGTTTGCCATCGATTTCAAGGGTGTGTTTTTGTGTGTGTAATAATAAAAAATAAAAAAAAACTACAACCCTACATATGCACAATGTATGAAACTAATTCTTACCCAGGTATGGTGATAACGGTTTTCTGCAGTATTATTACTACAGTATTTCACGTATAATATCCCTCGCTTTGCCACTTAAGAGGCCTTCGGAGCAGATTAGGTCTGACAAGCTGTTGATGTAACTTCACGGGTGAAACTTGCTTTTGATAACTAAGCCACTTTAGATGTTCATATTAGATGTGTTTTAATTTTTAAACACCTTATATATACAGTATACACACACACACACACACACACACACACACACACACACACACGTTTTCCTGCTGTATTGAGGACCTTCCACTGACACAAGCATTGATGTGGAAAACTATTACTAATAGAAATTTTTACCTCAAAAAAAGCTTTTTTATCTCATTTTTAAAGAAAATAAAATCTGCAGTCTGGTTTGTAAAAGCAGATTTCCCTACATTGACAATCCTAATGTCCTAACAAGGTCAAAGCTGTAAAACAGTCCTTTTCCTTGTTTAGATGCACATAAACATTTTCTCCCATATTGTTTTTTTCACCTTTTAGCTTGCAGAATTCGATTAGAACTCATGTACAGACCTTGGTGACATTTATACTGTAGGTGGCTCTGTGTGTGTGTGTGTGTGTGTGTGTGTGTGTGTGTGTGTGTGTGTGCGCGCGCATAAGACTGAGAGGAAACCCGTAAAGCACCTTCGCTGCATGTGAATTATTCACCAGCTTTTCATTTGTTCTCCGGTGTAAGTCTGACAGATCAGTGTGATGGAGCGGAGGCAACGCATACGAAATCACATTTCTTCTCTTCCCAGCATGCCCCTCTTCTTCTTCTTCTTCTTCTCCTTTTTTTTTTTATACGTCTGATCTAATTGTACCGTTATCAAAGATGCACTAAATGCAATTTACCCTCTGCTATTAAATGTGCAGGGTAATAAATATTATCTAATGAGAGCAGGCACTGTTACAGAGGTTATCTTAGGGGAGAAAAATGCATTTTTACACTAAGAATACCAGACCTTTATTAAAATCAGCATTCAAAATGCATATTATTTAAAGTGTATACTGTCAGTAAGCTATAAAAGCAAGTATTAACATAATATTTTACGTTTTGAGGTACGGCGAAGCATTTTACCTGTAAATACAAATAAAACTGTGTATTAACAATGTATATATTTTATTCTTTATGAGCTAGTGTGCTATTACTGTACTGAGAAAGTACATTGTTGCGGTATGGGAGTTTATACACCACTGGGTCTGATAATATTAGTCGGTGTTATAAACATAATGGAAACCCAGAAGTATAAAATTATGCAGGTTACTTTCTTTAGAGTTTTTGGCCGGATTAAATGCATTAAGTGGTATTTAAATAACTACAGACTATATTACATAGATAAATAAAACAAATGGTCAAATTATTGATTTATTTTACAGATGCATGTTATGGAGATCTGCAAAGATAATTTTTTTCCATCAAAGCACCAATCTAAAGCTAAAATTATTATTAATGGGCAAAAGCAACCAGAGTGCATGCATTTTAAGTTGTTTTTGTACTTATGATGTGTTTAGCAATATGGGCAGTTTCTTTTTCTTCTTCTTTACATTTGCATTTATAGCATTTGGCAGATGCTCTTATTCAGACCAACTTATTATTATTTTTTATTAATACAACTGAGAAGAATGCTGAGGATGGAGCCACCAGGTAGGAGGTAAAGAGGAAGACCAAGGTGGAGGGTTATGGATGTGGTGAGGGAAGACATGCAGGTAGTTGGTGTGAAAGAGGCAGATGTAGAGGACAGGGTGGTATGAAGACAGGTGATCCACTGTTGCGACCCCTAATGGAAGAACCCGAAAGAAGAAGATTACAACTGAGCATTTGAGGGTTAAAGGTTTTGATCATGGGCCCAACAGTGTCAACTTGGTGGTGCTGGTATTAAAACTCATGACCTCGTTTTTTTTCCTTGTTCTTGTAATAAAAGGTCATGGAAGTTGCCATACTGATTATGAAGAACCTAAGGAACAATCAAACCAAATGTGAGTCAAGTGCTGCCAACACATTAGGACCACCGTGGAAACCTATTTTTGTACCGTGCGTCCAAAATTTAAATGTCTCTGGGTCACCTAATTAGATGTTCCACCATCTTGGATTTTGCACCAACATTTCATTTGCTGTTCCTCCAACAAATTAGATCCAGACAACACCAAATTTGGCACGCATGGTTTTCCGACAAACCTAGATCAAAGAATGATGGATTTAACAGGATGTCGCTCAGCGCTGACTTTGCGCAGTGACACAAAATTGATGGTCATCTTCAGGACCTTGATCTATTACTATGCATCAAATTTCTTGCTAATACCACCTACTGGTCAAAAAGAACAAGATTCTTGTTTCTCTGAATGACAATCATGCAAAAGATTATTTCAAATTATGTCCGAATCATTATTTATATTAATAATGCATTTAAATCTTCCATTTCTGCGCTAAGAGCATCCTATACATGGCGATTCTCTTCCTTTATAATTACTCAGAGTTGCTGTTTATGAGCGCTGCTATGTTAATCACTTTGGTATGTTGTTTCTATGGTAACAGCTTACACGGACTTGTGAGAACAGGTGAAAATGTTATTGTTGATATGGTGATGTTTTCTGTCAGACCGCCCAAATATGGACGTGAACTTTACGTTTCAGAAAAAGCAAAAAGATTTTCTTTGCAATTTGTACGAAAAAATTGGAGCTTGAAGCTGGTTTCTGTGGAGGGTCTACAATATTAAATGTATGCTTATTAGGGATGTGCATCTCCATAACTGAGGCTGGTGAGATTCACATCTCGATGCATAGTCAATGATACGATACCTCAAAGATGTATATGAAGCAGGATGACTGTACACGATTACGATGCAGTGCGATACGATTTCTGTTCGATTTAACACAATGTGATTCAATGCAATAGGATGCAATAGAAAAAATATGATGCTCCAAAATTCAATATGGTGCAAATAGTTTGATTTCTTTGGTTCAAAAAAACAGCAAATCATAAATTTACTTAAGAACCTTCTGACTTCTAAAGCATGGTCTTTTCACAAACAGACCTTTATATTGCAAAAAAAAAAAAAGTAAAACCAGACGATCTTTTCCTGTTCTGTCTGGACGAAGTTACAGCTCTACCTCTGCCATGTTAATCTGTATTCAATGTGACTTTCAGGACGCCCCTGGGAAACAGTTTGACGAGGAGAAATCGATCTACATATCAAATATTGGTCACAAATTATTGCTTACTTTTTAAATATTAAAAGTATAAAATATTTACTACTAATTATATATAAATAAATAGTTTTTTATTGACGCAAATGTATGATCAAAACGATGCCAACTCGAACCTACTTGTATCCGATGCACACTTTTAAACATTGTTGTATCACATCTTTCATGTCGACGCACCGATGCGAATCCGCGAACGTTACCATTTTTAATACATAGATCTATTAATGGACAACGTTTCTGTCTGTTATAAAAAAAATAATCATAATTTAGGGTGAAAATCCTGGTTATTTTGGAATATAGCAACAATAAGAGCTGTTTTAGTAAAAACTAAATCAACTTCAGGCTCCTCATTTTTATCATTAAAGCTGTGGAACTTGTGGCTGCTTTTCTGTCTGCTACATCGAGTTGGCGCTTCTGAACAGGACACGCCATTTTAGATGATTGCTATAACCTTTAGAATTTCCAGAATTTACGTAATGATATGGAACCGTTTTCTGTTTGACTCAATTGGGGGGAAAAAAAAGAGTGAAACGCACTACTGATCATTACTAAGCATAATTTTCAAAGCACCATTATAACTGATTGCATTTTGTGTCACAATGCTTGGGTGTGTAAGTGTGCTTGGGTGTGTAAGTGTGTGTGTGTGTGTGTGTGTGTGTGAGTGTGTGAGTGTGTGTGTGTGTGTGTGTGTGTGTGCTCTCATGAATCCGTTCCCCGTCTTTTGCTAATGAGCTTGATGTGTCCATAACTGATGTCTTGCTAGGCAGGGGGTCAGAAGTAATTACTCAGACAAGGACAAAAGCAGCATGTCATGAGGAGGAGGAGCAGGCGAGGAGCTGCATGGTATTAGTGGCAATTTGAAGGAAACTCAGGCCAGAAGATGAACTGAGGAGATGGTGTGGTCAAAGGAGAGGGTTAACCAAAGGCAGGGATATCATGTGGTTTTTTTTTGTTTTGTTTTTTAACAAAACCTTCTGTTACTACTTCATCATCATTTCTTATTTTTGTTGCTTTGCTCTGTTTTTATAGAGTTTGAGCTTGAAAATTATATATACATTTAAGGCAATTTGAAGGAAACTCAGGCCAGAAGATGAACTGAGGAGATGGTGTGGTCAAAGGAGAGGGTTAACCAAAGGCAGGGATATCATGTGGTTTTTTTTTGTTTTGTTTTTTAACAAAACCTTCTGTTACTACTTCATCATCATTTCTTATTTTTGTTGCTTTGCTCTGTTTTTATAGAGTTTGAGCTTGAAAATTATATACACATTTAATGGACGAGAGGATTGAAAAACCTGACTTTACCAGCCATACGTGGCTTTTTCCCAAATCTTTTCCCACAAATCTGATTTTCCCTTCACATAAACTAGGAGACCCAAAACTTTTGAAAATACACAAAGTCATCTCTGTGGTGTACATAAGTTTAAGTGGAAGATCTGGAGTCCCCAGAATTACAATGAAACCCGCATGATGCAAGTTTGTTCATGTTTTTAATTACAGCATGCTGGGCAAGATGCAGGATGAATCCTTTACTTTGACTGACAACTTAGAAACAATAACAATATAATTACCATAGCAGCTCTAGCTTTAACATTAGTTCATTATTTGTTAAAAAGAGTTAACTTTTAGTTTTCTGCTGATGTTAAACCAGAATTATTAAGGCCCTGGATCTGGCAAAATCTATGGGTTTTCCTTTTACGTTAGTATTTGACAAACTTTGAGTTTCAACAGTTTTAAGTAACATTCCAACATTTGAATATATTGTGTGTGTATATATATATTAGCATGGGGACAAAAGTGAGACAGAGAGCGAGTGAGATGGTTTAAACATGTAGAGGTGAAACATAGGGTATTTCGGTAGGAGAATGCTGAGGATGGAGCCACCAGGAAGGAGGTAAAGAGGAAGACCAAGGAGGAGGTTTATAGATGTGGTGAGGGAGGACATGCAGGTAGTTGGTTTGAAAGAGGCAGATGTAGAGGACAGGTGGGTATGGAGATGGATGATCTGCTGTGGAGACCACTGATGGGAGAAGCCAAAAGAAGATATATATTAGCATTATTGGGAAATGTAAACAAATATATATATATATAAATATTAGCATGTAGGTTGTTGTGGGGAGTGAGAGAGAGAGCGAGTGAGATGGTTTGGACATGTGCAGAGGATGGACATGGGGTATATTGGTAGGAGAATGCTGAGGATGGAGCCACCAGGAAGGAGGTAAAGAGGAAGACCAAGGAGGAGTTTTATGGATGTAGTGAAGGAAGACATGCAGGTAGTTGGGTTGAAAAATGCAGATGTAGAGGACAGCGGTGTGTGGAGACAGATGATCCGCTGTGGAGACCCCTAATGGGAGAAGCCAAAAGAAGATATATATTAGCATTATTGGGAAATGTAAACAAAGAAGGCTTTAAAAAAGGTTTCCTATGGTTTATTATTTTGCTGAGTCTAGCAGGTGGCTAGATTGGGAGGGAGAAAAGGTTTAGACACAGTCTTAGATAAATGTTTGTAGGAATCTCATTTGTCATGAAAATCTTCATAGAATTTGAAATATAAACTCATGAGACATGTACCTTTCAATCCAGCACTTTTTACTGAATTGCTCCAGGACTGATTTCATGTATTCATAAATTAAATAAAATGTTCAATGCAGGAAATGTATATCCATGGCACTTTATCATCTACAACTATTGACATTTCAATTTAGGTAGGTCATTTTCAGCTGTCCTGGTGGTCTAGTGGTCAGTGGTTAACCCCAGCCACTCTTAGTGCCGGTCCCAAGCCTGGATAAATGGGGAAGGTTGCTTTAGGAAGGGCATTCAGCATAAAAACATGTGCCAAATCAAACATGAGAATGATCACCTGTGGCGCCCCCTAACGGGAGAAGCCAAAAGAAAGTTATTTTTAGCTGTCCCAATATTTGGGCTGGGTGGGGCGAACCAGATGTAGTATCAGATAAATGTTTTTAGGTATCTAATTTTTCCTGACATTTTCATATAATTTGAAATATAAACTCACGAGACATGTGGATTTCAACCCAGTACTTTTCTGGATTGCTCCATGACTGATTTCATGTATTTATATATGAAATAAAAAAATAGTCAAAACAGGAAATTTATATTCAAGGCAATTCATCATCTATAACTTTTTTTTACATTATCAAATATTAAATGATGATTGACAGTAAAGTGTCTTCTTTCCAAAGATATCTAAATTGTGTATGTAGCCCACTTTTGTCAGAAACTGTTAACATTTAAACTCAGGCAGGTCCTTTTCAGCTGTGAGTCTTAAAAGAGGTGGTGAAGATCAACAGATTATAGAAATAAAGAAAATATCTTTGTTCTGATATTAGAATCAGAATCAAAATCATAATTATATTTATTACCAAGTATCATGGGTTGCATTTACGAGAAATTTGTACAGAAAAGGTGTTCTAGTGCTATAAAAATGTGAAAAACTGGAAAAAATAATAATAATCATTAATAATAAAATTGATAATAAAAGTAACAATTAATGTAAAGAAAAATCACACATACAGTATATACACAAGTAATGTGAAATAATTCTCTAAATTTAAAAGAAAGTTAACATAAAATAAATTTTTGGAAATCTTTCAGGATTTAAAATCTCCCAGCATCCCCTTGGTAATAAAATCAACATTAAAGTCCTACAAGACAATCCGATTTCGTAAAAAAACAGCAAACAGATAAACCTATCGTAGCGTCTGTTAATTTGCAATCCTTGCCAGCACAGACGCAACAGATGGAATGTAAAATCAAACCTGCATTTTATTTCTTTGGAGCTTTTTCCCCCAAAACAAGCCCAGAATCTGTCCTGAGTGAGGCTGAGTGTGTGGTCAGAGTGTGGAAAATTCTCTATGCTACGTTCAGGCATGTTTATTAAAAACAAGTTATCATGGCTTGAGATCAGTGAAGTGTAACAGGAAGTGTGTGCGCAGTAATATATCCAGTCATGTCTCTGATTCTTTAACGCTTCGATTTGATATTTAGGGAGGAAATGAAGGAACTGCTTGGTTTTATTGCATTTTAACTGTAAGACTTGAGCATAGAGACTACCTTTGTATTTCACACACACACACACACACACACACACACACACAATCTTGCATTTCCGCTTTAATGTTTATTTTGTGATCGCTTATCCTTCCTGGACTGAATCACTCAGAAGAATCTGTCATGTTGGCGTACTGAATCCCCAAAGTACACACTCTGCCGCGGCAAACATCCCGTTACGATGAGCACAAAATGACTTCGCAGATCAAACGTCCTATTAAATGGGTTTATAGATTAAATGGCCGTCACTAGCCACTGTAGGAGCATCGTGTCCGTGCATATTTATTAGGAGAAGTCCGTTTTAATAGCTGCAAAACCCTTTGTCGTTTTTTTATGATATCACATGAGCGCATTCAGCAAAGGCCAGGAAAGATAAAACGGAAATATTACGTAGGTGCCTGCTTTCATTTGTAACTCACCTCCTGCTGCACCTGATCTTAGTGCCAGATTAAGTTTACAGCAGACATCGTCATATCATAATGAGTTTGAGGAAATAATTATTGTATTGGAAGGAGTGAATGGTCATTTTGATCTTCCTCGTGCCACAGGAGTCCACAGGGAACTTGGGAGGTTCTTATTCATTAGTTAAAGCCTCTTCGTATATAAATAAATCTCTATTGGTTATGCTGATGGTGCAGAGCTTTTATCTTGGGCATTTAACCTGCACAATTACTTGTAGACACTTGTAGGGCATATAGCCTTCACACTTAGTCTGATCATATAAATGCTCTATCTAGAGACCGATTGAATGGTGTCTTGCTCGGTGATGTGGCTCGCACGGCTTTGTGCATCTTAAGGGGAAACAGGAAGTTTTTTTTCGCTGTGTGTGCGCTCAGATGGTCATCAGTCGATTGGCCAATGTGACTCCTTGAGAAGCTCATCTCAGTTTCAAGGGCTTAAATTCAAAATGCAGCAATTCTATTTTCATGTACAATTCACTACTGTTTTTATTTTGGTCTTTTATTTATTGAACATTGGGCACATTTCAAAGAGAAATTCCTATAGAGACTGTTATCTAGAGTTGCGGAGAGCTAGCTAGCTAGATAAATAGATAGATGAAGCAATAAACAAAAAAACTAATAAATAAATACAGTCTCAGTGTAAATCATAATGAATAAAAGCATGTGCTCAGGCAGAGACGGACGGACAGACAGACAGACAGACAGACAGACAGACAGACAGACAGACAGATAGACAGATAGACAGATAGATAGATAGATAGATAGATAGATATTTTCTTTCCCAAGGGAAACATATTACAGCAACCCAGTAATGTAAATTTGTAAAGTTTAAGTTGTCTAGTCAAGTTTATTTCTATAGCGTTTTTCACAGTAGATGCTGTCTCAAAGCAGCTTTACAGAAACAGTTAAGGTGAAACTGACTCCATTAGATGTTATGAGGAAAAAACCTTGAGAAAAACCAGACTCAAAAGGGGAACCCATCCTCATTCAGGTGGTATCAATATTGTGATTATAATCTTTAAACAATACAGAACACTGGAGAGTGAAAACTAACATAAACACTGGAATGTAACATTATAAGTAATGTTCTTTCTACAGTCTTATACAGTCATTTGAGGTTGTGGAACCAGGAGCAACTGAGCAACTCATAAAATAGCTCAACATTTGCGAACACCAGCTTCTCCATGCCAGAGCCTTTAAACACTCAAAGAGGTGCAGTGTCCAAACTCCAGATGAAGTGGGATTTAATTGGCACTGGTACGTCTATAGATGGTTCGGGATGTTTGTGGGATCAGCATCTACTTCTTTAATGGTCCACAATCTGCATGAGGTGGGACGTGACTGGGGCTGGAGCAACCTCAGGGTGTCTCGGGATGGGGAGAGAAAAAGAAGCAGTCTAGAGGAATTAGCGTAGCTGCTGTTCATGATATTAACAGCACAAGTTGATAATGTGCATGTGACCAGATGTTCTGGAGCACATGGTTATGATGTGAGACGTATGTTATGTGTAGGCTTTGCTGAAAAGATACTTCTTTAATCTGCACTTAAGATGGGGGAGCGTGTCTGAGCCCTGAACGCTATGTATTACTGTATACTGTATAAAGTTTTGCGTTAGAGTTTATTTGTTAATATTTCAGTAGTGTTGTATTGGAGGTTTTAATATTGTCATTAAAACACATATGGCACAATATTAATTTCTGTCATTGTAATAGTTACATTTGTATTATTATGAACAAATAATAAAAAATAATGTTTTTTTTAAAGATCAAGTACAAAAAATTGCTGTCTCCAGACATTTTTTTATTTAATTTTTAGTACAAATAATAATAATAATAATAATAATAATAATAATAATAATAATAATAATATATTATATTATAGAAAAGCTTATAGTGACATAGTTGGTCAAAACTTATCATATATTTGTCTAACTTTGACTTAAATATCAATAAATTGTATAGTGCAAAAACAGAAGGTAACAAAAGGAAAAAATTTACTACAATGCAGGTTTTAATATATAATTAGAGCATCTACATGCACATTGCTATAAAATTTAAATAACCCTTGTAGAATGTAATATAGAACTTATAAAAGGTTTTAATTAGTAAGGAACTGAAATTATTCGAATCCTTCCAAATTACTAGATTTTATATCTTAAAATATAACTTTTTTTCTTTAAAAAGTGTTGAAGAGCAAAGCTAAACTGTTAGCATATCATCAACTGCATGTGATTATGCATTCAAAGCATTTTTGTTCCGTCCATTTAAAACCCGTTCCTGTACTTATTCTTATGTGAATCACGAACGCTCGATGCTCGCTCTCGGAAATGTGACGAGCCATGAAATGGATTTTTTTTCCCCTTTTCTGTCAATTTGCAGCTGAAGATGCCAAATCAAGATGGAGTACAAGAAAATAAGTAGTAGATAAACATCGAGCGCCGTACTCCCGATGTAACTGGCATTTCCGAGCTCCTTAGATACCACACAAATCCACTCCAAAAAGTCTGTGAAAGAAATTGAACATGGGAAACAGATTAAATTTTGTACACTTCTTGATTGGATGGGAAGTTGAAGAAATAAATCCAGAGTGTGGGTTAGCGTCTTCCACTTCATCAACTGTGGAGGAGGGGAAAAAAACCCACTTCTGATGAGGCCTGTAAGCACAGATAACATTCAAGTTAAGCAGGATTAGACTTGGCTCCATGGACCTCGACTCCACTCCGGGATGGAAGCTCAAAGGAGAAACTTGGATCTTCAACAGAGGATTGGAAGCTGTCTGGTGCAAGCCCCATGTTCCTACGAATGCTAATGTTTCTAATGTACTCACAGCGGCTTTTCATGACACAGTTACTGCACTTATTCATACATTTATTTATTCATTCACCCTGAGTACCTGCTTTACCCCATTCAGAGTCTAGGTGGTGT
>MU551535.1:121868-138822 GCA_024362625.1 Silurus asotus | reverse complement strand
CACTTTACTTGTTTTTATGAAGATAGATTAGCAGGGTTACAGTCTTTTCCGAAGTACAATACCCATAATGAATTTCACTCTGGACTTAAATACCAACTGATAGTAGCCTTAAATAAACAGCTCTCATTTTCCCTCTAATGCAACAATAGTCTCAGCGTTCTTGTTAATAACACTGTCTTTAATTTTCTATAATATAATATATAATAATAAATAAATAATATAATATAATAAGATTCTCCTTCCAAACAATAACTTTCCCTCCTCCCCCTCCTACGAACGTCGTCTCCTGCAGCGAGTCTTCTGAAAAGGGAAAGTACCCGCTAAAGATTTTTTCCTCTTTTGTATGTTTTTATGTGGTATGATTTTAATATAACATGTTAAAAGTAAATAATATTAGTGAATATTGGCTTTATTTTATTTAAGTAATATTTTTGGTTGTCCAGAACGAATTACCGAAGTTTCTGTTAATTATTATGGGGACATTTGTATCGGGATACGAACTTTTCAGGTTACGAATAAAGTACCGGAAGGAATTCCGCTGTATTTAATAGTAAAAGGACCATTTACTGGCACTTTGTGATACATTTTGTTAACCAGCAGTAAAAAAAACAGTCTAAATGACCTGTTAGCAGCAATAAAAGCAAATCGTATTTTTAAATATTAAATAATGCATTACCACAATGAATCATATTTTTAGTTCACAAAGAAAGTCAATCACTTGCAATAATTAAGGATGATAAAATGCTACTTTTGGTTCTTCAATAATACACTATTTAGACAAAAGACTGCAGACACATGGCTGTATGTACTTTTTGAACATTAGTCTAGATTTGCACTTATAATATTTAATATGGTACCTTCCAGAGGATGGGTTTCCTTTTGAGTCTGGTTCCTCTCAAGGTTTCTTCCTCATGCCATTTCAGTGAGTTTCTATGTACCGCAGTCGCCACTGGCTTTCATATCAGGGACAGACTTACAATTATAAGGAACAAACTTATAGACACTGAACTTATACAGTCTAACTTTATAACATATTTATATCTGAAGAGCTTTAATCTCTGAAACTGAATTGAATTGAACACTTTGTAAATGAGTATAAATATCTATATATGAATAATATAACTATAAATAATTGAAATATACATAAAATATATTTTATTCATATAAATGTATCAGGATAGCAATACTTGTGCCACATGTGGACAGTTGGATTAGATAGATGACAGATGGATGGATGGATGGATGGATGGATAAAAGAATATATATTGATGGACACTGGGAAGGTTGGACAAATGAATAGACGACTAAATGGACAGATGGATGAATGGATAAATATAAAGCTGGATGGATGAACAATGGGCTAAATAGACAGATCAGTGGTTAGACAGCAGATGAACAGATGGGTCTTAGTCTGGTTGTATGACAATAAAAAAAAAAAAAACAAGGAAGTACAGTTTATTGCATTTATGGTTTTCTGCAAAGATCCCACCAATGTTCCATAAACACGGATAGATGGATGGATGGTGGGTGGATGGATGGGTGGATTGATGGACAAAAAAATAGATGTTTATTCTTACATTTAAATGTAATTCTTCCTTCAACACGCACTAAGTAAATAAAGTAAATAATTAAAATGTTAATGGAATTTAATTCATGCTGTTCATATGCTTCATATTTATTCATAAACTTTTTGGGGTACCAACAATTGTGCCACACATATATTTAACAATTGTTTACTCATTTCCATGCGTATTTTTGTGGATTCTTCAATCATTTTCTTGCAATAAAAAGCCGACTATGCTCATATTTACCAAGTGGGCCATCAATAGTTAAATTCACTGTATACTTGGATACTTAAGTTCATGCATTTACTCAAGCAGACATAAAAAGTAAAAGTTTTTTTACCCACACAGAAATTTTTTTTGTAAACACTATGGATGGATTTGACATATTAAACTAGACATATTGTTCATTCCAGTCATGAACTAGATCACATTCTTCATGTTCTGTAATTTTTTTATTTTTTTTCAATAAATTAAAGGCTTCACATGGTTTCTTCGATGTCTTAGATGTTCTATTTTATCTAAGTGTAATGGCAGCACCTTTGATATGAAATTAGATGTGACTGAGCCCTAAGGCACCATTCACTGTCTCAGCTTGTGTCTCTAATTCAGACAGACTGATTTCCTCCGAACATATGCTAACGTCAAAGCGGGTTCCACTGTGCTCTTCTGTTGTAGAGACGTCGTACACGAATTTTAAAATAGCTGAAAATTACATTCGGCGCCTTTACGCTCGTCCTCGACCTGCAGCTGACGTGATTTACGCACTATAATATGCTTTAGAGTAGAGACCCTTGAGGAATAACATTACATTGAGCTGGGCTTCAATGTCATAGTGGTTTTACATGTGGCCTGGGATGGATTTTAGACATGCTGAATGGGATTTAAACATATGGGAGTCTGGAGGTGTCCTCATGGAGATAAGCTGCAGTTTAATGGTTTAAAGGAGTTGATTTAAGTTTGATACTCAACATTGTGTCTGAATGTAAGAAAATAAAAATGCAGTGATGCATTTCTGGTTATCTACAGAGAACAAACCAAGTTGCAGACTGGATGCAAAAATGGATGGAAGAATGGATGTGCATATAAATGGAGAGATGGACATACTGTCTCAATGTGCAAATGTGTACATTGACAGTTGGATGTATGTATGTATGTATGTATGGACAGATAGATGATGCATGGACAGATGGACAAACACATGGATACATTAAAAGTTGGATGAACAAAGGGATGGATGTACAGCTGGATAAATGAGCAATGGTTTAAATAGACAGATTATTGGATAGACAAACAGATAAACTGATAGATCTTGGTAAAATAGTTATATATTGCATTTATGGTTTTCTACAAAGAACTTACTGATGTTCTATAAACATGGATGGATAAACAAACATGCATAATTGGCCACATTGACAGAAGGTTGGACACATTAATAGATGAATGGATGGACAGATGGATGACTAAATGAATATACAGCGGAATGGATGAACAATGGTATAAATAGACAGATCATTGGATATACAAATAGAGGAATAGATGAATCGGATAGATTGATGGATATGCAAAAATGCTTATGCTTTATTTAAATTTCTCCCTCAACCAGCAACACGTGAATAAAGCCAATAACTCCATTCTTATCATGAAATATGATTCATATGGGTCTTCAGGTTTGTGTAGAAAAACCTTATTATTCAAACTGAGAAAATATTTGGAGCTGAATGTGATTTAATGCATATCTCAGAAAGAGGCAATATTTTTTTATTCAGATTTAAAAGCTGTTTCTCAAAGTTTTGGAATTTATTTAAAAACTATACTTTACTTACTTATAACTATTTACTAAAGTACTTATTGGACTAAAAAGTGTCTCACAGGCAGCAGGTAGGGACGTTTTAATGGCAAATGTAATGTAATTGGTAACACTTACTGTCAATTAAAATACAGTGGAGTGAAAAGTACATCCATCAATCAGCCATAACATTCTGACATTATAACATTATGAGCAGTGAAGTGAAACACACTGATTATCTCTTCATCATGGCACCTGTTAGTGGGTGGAAAATATCAGGCAGAAAGAAAAAACCCTGCAAAAAAAATAATGAATGTCTACTCCCACAAAAAAATGGTCAACCCCTAAAAAAAGGAAAGAATAAAAAATAGAAATATAGAAAAATTACCCTAAAAAAAGAAAGCGCTAACTTTCCAACATATGGCAAAAAAACAAGAAAGAAAGAAAGAAAGAGAGGAAGAAAAGAAACATATAACCCTTAAAAAGAGAGAAAAATCTCCACCGACTAATAAAGAAAGAAAAAAAAAGAAAGAATTTCTATCCCTAACAAAAATGTATAAAGTAAAAATACCCTCACAAATAAATAAATAATGTCTCCCCCCACCCATTAAAATAAAAAGGAGAGAGAAAAATGGAAAGAAAGGAATATAACCCTAAAGAGAGAAGTCTACCCCCACAAGGAAATAATGTCTACCCCTGAAAAAGTAAAAGAAAAGAAAGAAAGAAAGAAAGAAAGAAAGAAAGAAAGAAAGAAAGGAAGGAAGAAAAATTGTCCACCACCAAAAAATTTAAAATAACGAAAGTCTACTCTGACAAAGAAATAACGTCTACCCCTTAAAAAAATTACAAATGTAATAAAAAAAAGAAAGAAATATAACTATGAAGAAAAAAAGAAAGAAATCAAGAAAGAGAGTAAGAAAGAAAGAAAGAAAAAGAATGTCTACAACCAAAAAAAAAAGAAATAAAGTCTACTCTCACAAAGAAAGAAAGGATGCTACCTCCCAAAAAGAAAATTATGATCATGTAAAAAAAAAGAAAAAAAATAACCTTGAAAGAGAGAAAGTAAAAAACAGCAATAAACATTTTGTCCTCAAAGTTGATGTTAACAAAAGGAAAATAATCTTTGTAAGGATTTGAGCGAGTTTGAAATTGTGACGTCTAGACGACTGGGTCGGACCGTCTCTAAAACTGCAGCTCTTGTGGGATGTTCCTGGTCTGCAGATCTCAGTATCTATTAAAGTGCTCCACGGAAGGAACCATGAGGCTCATTGATGCATGTGAGGAGTGAAGGCTGGTCCGTGTGGTCTGATCTATGAAACGAGCTCCTGTAGCTCAAACTGCTACAAATTGAACCAATGATAATGCAAGGTGAAGAATAAAAACAAACGCATATGACTTCCCGAACATGAAACATGCCGTTCCAACACAAACTGCAAGCTAGTTTACTTCCTGTGCCCTGAAATGCTGTGCCTGGTTCAGTGGAGGACAATCTTCTGTCACCACATTATCTGCACCAGTACCAGTAAAAATGAAAGAGTCATGGACAATAAACTCTTATATGCAACTGCACTGAAATCGAGTCGAAATCTGCTATAAATCTTAAAGTGTGACGCTTGGTTGGACGATTATTATAACACAGGCGCTGTTACCTTTCGAAGCTACCACCCGTGCCTACACACTTTCACAGAGATAAGTGGAAGCACGGTACAATAGGATGCGACACCGAGACACACACCCTCCCTCAGTCAATCCATAATAAGAGATAAGCAGAAGGCCCCGAGTTCATCCCACTGCAATGCAGAGACACTGTAAGAGAAATGCGGGACTGAACAATTAAAACGGTTCATACCGCAGCAAAAGCTCTGCTCCGTCCTTTTCTGGGGAGCCTCTGGGAGGAACGATCACAATTGGTGCACATTAACATTCAGGTCACAAAGCTTTATAGAGGAAAGCGAGTGTAACTGAGAAGCATGCCGCACCGCTTGCACTTATCGCTAGGCGTAATTAATGTGGCCTTTCCTTACCTGCTGCTTTGCAAAGCTTTGTGTGTGTAACAGGTGTGCAGCCCAATGCTGCTTTCTGTATCTATATATCTAATTCAGTTCAGCTTTACAGAAATGAATAGAATGCCAATATACGTTTTTAAATTAATACATTTGTCCCTATAAGTTTACCCACAAATTAGTGAGCCTGAGTTGATGGAGTTCTGGGAAAGAAACCTTGACAGAATAAGGAACCTGTCCTCATTATTAACATCAGGAATCTGTAAATGTAGGAATTGTAATAGAAGTAAATTTAATTCGTTGCTGTACTTAAGTAGCTTTTTCACGTATCTGTACTTTACTAAAGTATTTCCATTTAAGGAGACTTTAACTTCACTACATTTCAAAGTCAAATCTTTGACTTTTTACTCAACTACATTTTGCAAAAACAGTCGTTTCTTTTTATTTACGAATCCAAAACGCAGCGAGTCACCAATCAGGATCGAGCGCTCGCACTATTTTAAACTTGTTTTGATTGGCGCTTGGTGCATCTACTGATCACCAACATACAGTTCAGCATCAGTTCAACAGCAAGCAAAACATTTAGAGAGGAATAAGTGATGTTTCCAGTCCTGTCCTGTGTTGTCTTGCACTGTCTTGTGTTGTCTTTTGCACTATTTGCACCAGGTTGCGCACATGTATTTTATGTGGCAAGGATTTTTCTTACTAGTCCTTGGCCCTGTGTTTTCTGTTTCTGTGATTGCTGTTTTATGTTGTTTTATGTTGCATCAGGGTTCTGGAGGAACATTGTTTCATTTCACTGTGTACTGCATCAGCTATACAGCTTTGTGCTATTGGCTACTCACCATCAGTCGGTTTTTACACACTTCTGACAAATGCCCAAAATGCTTGTGTTACTGTCATTTCTGAACCTTCTTGACAAATCTGACAGGTAGGAAGTTCTGCTAGATTAAGTGCCTCACATTACCTTCTAGCTGTCCATTTCTGTCCATCTCTAGCTACAGTATTTATTTTATTCAAACAGCTTTTTCTCACAAGCCATCAGGCTCCTTAACACAGAACTGAACTGTACAAAACTGTGTGTTACAGAAATCTACAACCTGAACTCAACACACACTCATTACTCATCTCAATCCATTTCACCACCATTTATTATTTATTTATATTTAATCATATTATACTGTTTTTTGCACTGCATTGTGTTTCTGTCCTCTTTTGCACAGTACTGTATAATCAGAGTTTACAGCAGGTTTACTGGGTGGCGCCATTTTGTATTTTGTGTTATTGGTCCCACACTGTATTATGTTCTCTGTCTGCACTGTTTAAACTCAGTTTTACTCGACGCACTTTATGTAGCTTTATGTTGTGTGTTTTAGCTCTTTGTTGTTTAATGTAGCACCAGGGTTTTGGAGGAACGTTGTCTCTTTTCCACTGTGTACTGCCTCAACTACTGTTTATATGGTAGAAATGACGATTAAAGCTTCTTGACTTGACTTGACATGACAAACATGAACTCTGAACACCCCTTCAGCAGTGCCGGCGCTTTAAAAATATAAATAGCCTAGCCTTGAACAATAATATTTATACATTTGCTCATTTATCATAATTCATATATACAGTGCATTCTGAATGTATTCCCTTTTTCCACATTGTGCTATGTTACAGCTTTATTCCAAAAATGGATTAAATTCATTCTACAAACAATACCCCATAATAACAACGTGAACGAAGTTTGTTTGAAATTTTCACAGATGTATTAAAAATGAAAAAATCACATAAGTATTCACAGCCTTTGCTCAATACTTTATTGAAGCACCTTTGGCACCAATTACAGCCTCACGTCTTTTTAAATTTTGATGCTACACGCTTGGCATCTGTTTTTGTGCAGTTTTTTGGATTCTACATGCTTGTTCACCAGTGTAGATTTATTCATTACTAGAGATTTAAAGCACTTTTGTACGTCGCTCTGGATAAGGGCGTCTGCTAAATGCCGCAAATGTAAATGTAAATGTAAATGTAGATTTTGGAGTTTAGTTGTATAGTTTTGTGCTCATTTAGCCACAAGGGCTTTAGTAATACCAGGCACTTAATATGAGGTAAGAAGTCCTGGCCTGTGTTTCAGTTCATCCCAAAGGTGTTCAATGAGATTGAGGTCAGAGCTCTATCTGGAAAATCCTTAAGAGCTTCATGGAGTTGAATTTGTGAACAGGGGCATTGTCATACTGGTAAAGGTTCCAAGTAGAAGGAAAATCCACAGATACCACTTCCAAATGCATCCTATACAATTGTGTGGCTTCAACCTTGTGGTAAGTTTGGGAAAGAACCAAGTATGGCTAGATAGAGAAAGAGAAAACCATGTCAGTTCAAGTTTATTTTCAGATGCACAGCATAAAACATAGAAGTTTCTGTGAATTAGGAAACCAATTAAATACATGACTTGCAGCTGCACTACTGACATTATTACAGAAGTGAATTGTATGCAATCGAATGGAACGGAAAAATAATAATAAAATGGTGGAAGAGGAGAATAGAGGTGGAAAATTCGAGAATAAAAATAGAATTGGAGGAATGCAATAGAATTTTGAATAAAATAATAAATATATACTTGCAATAAAACAAGAAATACAGAATTTACAATGATATTATAATTACAAAGCAGCAATAATAATTTGGAAGGCAGAAACATTGTGACTTATAATGACTAAAATTGAAAACAGAAACGACGTACTATATAATAATTTCAGATGATGGGATTATATTTATGTGATCAATTACTATCACTCAGGTGATTAGAACAGCACATATACTTTTGATGCTAAACTCAAGACCCATAAAGATGGATTTGGACTGTAATTAATATGGACCAATGGACCCACATGATCCCCAATATCCCAATCATCCAATCAATGAAATTCAACTGCCTCTTGACTTGACTTGATAAACAGTTTGCTATAATGGCTTTGTCCTACAATTATCATAAACTTTTTTGCATTCAATTCTTCATCAGTGAACAGCTGATAACCTAAATAATGATTCTACTGTGATGAATGCACCTTTGGTGTAACCCAGTGAGGGTGGGTTCCCTTTTGCATTTACATTTACATTTACATTTGCGGCATTTAGCAGAAGCCCTTATCCAGAGCGACGTACAAAAGTGCTTTAAATCTCTAGTAATGAATAAATCTTACACTGGTACGCAAGAATACAAACTCAATATAAATATAACTCGAATTCTACAAACTTGGAAAGTGCTAATTTAAGTACTTCAGGAAGAGGTAGGTCTTTAGTCGTCGCTTAAAGATAATCAGGGACTCTGCTGTACGGACATCTAGGGGAAGTTCATTCCACCACCTCGGTGCCAGAACAGAGAAGAGCCTTGAATTGTACTTACCTCTCAATCTGAGAGAAGGTGGTACCAGTCGAGCAGTGATGGAGGATCTCAGACAGCGTGGTGCAGTGCGAGATGTGATGAGGTCACTGAGGTAAGATGGTGCTGGTCCATTTTTGGCCTTGTAGGCAAGCATCAGTGTTTTGAATCTGATACGTGCAGCTACTGGAAGCCAGTGAAGGGAGCGCAGCAGTGGGGTGGTGTGGGAAAACTTGGGCTGATTGAACACAAGTCGTGCAGCTGCATTTTGGATCATTTGCAGTGGACGAATAGCGTTCAGGGGAAGACCTGCCAGCAGAGAGTTGCAGTAGTCCAGTCTTGAAATGACAAGAGACTGAACAAGCACCTGGGCAGCCTGTATGGACAGAAATGGTCGAATCCTTCGGATGTTATAGAGAAGAAATCGACAAGAACGAGCAACATTAGCGACATGTGGGAAAAAAAAAAGTCTGAAGACGACTGAAGACTTTTGAGTCTGGTTCCTCTCAAGGTTCTTTCTCATATCATTTCAGAGTTTTCACCAATGGTTTGCTCATTAAGGATGAAATGCAGTTTATAATTACATTTGATTAAATTGTGTAAAGGTGCTATTCCAGCTATACAAATACATGTATATAAATATGTGTATGTCAGTCAGGACAAGAGGTGAGATTTGCCCAACACTAACTAGAATAAATGGGGCAAATGCAACAATAAGTCATTTTTTTTTTCTCTCTATTGTTTTTACTGACCTTTAAATTGTTGTATGTATTGACTGATCTGGGGAAGGAACAGAACAAGGCACTCTTGGCTATAATCCCTCTCATGATCCAGGAGTTTTTATTGTTTGAGAAAGCGGTGAAGAGCTTTCTGTATCATTTTCAAACTGATTTTAGTTTTTAGCAACATGTGGAAGGGAGGATACAATATTAGTTGCCTAACAAACAAGGAGATAAAGCAAAAACATAAAGTAGAATGAAATGAAATCTTTTGACCTTATTGACTTTCTGGGTGGATTTTTAGCTTAAACTAAAGATGCTGGCATATTTTGAGCTGATTCTTGTATTCTTCAGTATTGTTCTCAAGAACCTATAGCTGTACCCATTTCCATTTATGGCATTTGGCAGATGGCCTGATCATAAGGGACTTACATATGAAAAGTTAAGTGGTTATGGCCTTGCTCAAGGACCCTGCAATGGCAGCTTGGTGGTGCTGGGATTTAAAATTGTGACCATCTGAGTCAAAGTCCAATGTCTTACCCACTGAGAGTCCACCTGCAAAAAAAATTTCAACACCAACTGCAATTTTGTTCGTGATTTCTCTTTTCTTCTTCTCAGACACTGGGGATCACAAATCTAGCTTTCTTTAAGTTAGTCTTGGCAGTGCTCCTGCACTACTAGATAAACTGTCGTTCATCAATCTGATACTGGATCTAGAGAGAAGGATATATACTATATTGGCAAAAATGTGTGAACACTTGACCTTTCCTGCCACATGTGCTTCCTCTCCAAACTGTTAGCACAAAGCTGAGGCACAATTGTATAGGACATCTTTGGATAAAGTATAATAATATTTTGCGTTCACTAGAACTTGGAAACCCAAACCTGTTCCAGCATGGCAAAGCCCCTGTGCACAAAAAGAGCTCCATGAAGATATACTTTACATGACTTGGAGAGGAAGATCTTGAGTGGCCTGCTACAGAGCTCTGATCTCATCCCTACTGAACACCTTTGGGATGAATTGATAAACTGGTGAACACAAATGTCCACAAGTGCACTCCAGAATCTAGTGGAACATCTTCAAATAAGAGTGGAGGGAATCATAAGCGCAAATTGGGACTCAATGTAAAATGCAATGCTCAAAAAGCACCACACTTATAGCCAGATGTGCACAAACTTTTGGCAATATAGTGTATATTATTATGAGTCCCAAAATTCCCAAAATTCATCAATTAATAGATTTATTATATAAATAAAAGAGTGGACAGTCGTATGTTTGCCGCAAACCTTTTTGGTAAGAAACTTACCCTTTCTAAGTAGAAGGAAATGTTTGTTGTTGTTGTGCGTCCACACTTTAGATTTCCTTCCTCCAGACATTGTTCAATATTTAAATCCCTGCCGCTCTCGTGTCGGTCACGGATCATAAAAAGTGAAACTGTCACATTGGGGTTGGATTTATTCATGAACTTAAAAAGAAATTTCATAATATGAAAGCTTCTTTTTGTTAACTTTTTATTTACAGCATTATCATAATAGGCTGTATTTAAACTTATTGGAAGAAAAACTGTAGTTCTGTGTGAAATCCCCATATATTTAAAATAGCATGATCCTTGTTTAATAACACTACTGTGTAGATTAGATTGCTCCTATTGAAGCACTGAATCTTTTATTACTCGGGGTCACCCCTAATACGAGGTAGTTTTAAAAAGTTTCAAGGCTAGTTTTGTAAAACACTTTTAAGCAGAACCTTCGCTTCAAAAGCGGAGAAACATCACTGGAACGTGACAACAGATCAGGAAGCCCTTTACCAAGCTCAACCCCCTAAATGTCGAAACTATTTGGCAACTTGTGCATAATGATTGTTGGACATCCGAAACATTGCTGCGTTGTTGGCGTGCATTGTCGGTGTGCCAATTGAAAGAGTCCAGGCGATCCTCATGTGTGATGTGCGTGTTGCTGCCAAGTTTGTCCCCCCGCCCCCAAATAGGTCAACACTGCTGGCTCTTTTACCAAAGTCTCCTTAAGAATAAGTTCTGTTACTTTAACCAATCAGATTTCATATTCGCCTCACAGGGCCAGCTATTTGGGCCCAGAATAGCATCAGCATTTTTCCTTCCTCTGATTGGTTTTTCAGAGGGAAACTGTTACAGTCAAGTTTGACTGGCAAAACACTTCTGTAGCACTGCCCACATGAATACATCTGAGTTAGACTTTTTTACGCCTACAGATGAAGAGAAATTGATTTGGTCTCGGCATTCTTAAAAATCCATTTTTCATAAAAGCTAGACATTGTGAGGAGGTCGGCCAACCTAGAAGCTAGCTAGCTTGTCTCATCCTGGGAAAGGGTTTGTTCACCACTTCCAGACTAGTGAATACGAGCGGTACCACTGGATTACAGCCTCTAAAGAGCAGTGCAGATTATAAATCTGCATCTCTGGTGAGTAGGTTGTATTTTATTTACATTTTTAATATTTTTTTCATGTTCATGTATTAGACAAATATTGATTCTAAACTGCTCCAGATGTTGTAGGTGGTACAGTTGTGGTTGTAGTGTAGAGGTTTGGAGTCTTAACTCGGTTTCTTGCTTTAGTAAAATGGTATTCACCCTCCATATGTAAAATGCCTTTATCTCTGTAGTGTCACATGTGGTTATATTGGGTTTTTGTATTGTATTGATGGTTTCTACAATTGCAATGTGATAGTGGTGGTATTAAGAGGTAGATTAATTTTGGTAAGTCCACACTGAAGGCCCAGTTATGCACGGCCCGCCACTATATATATATGGTTTCAAAAAGTGAATTTTCTCCCTTTTTTTTGCGGAAGCACAAATCAGTTACGTCACGAAAATAAAAGGGACATTTTTTTACACAACCCTCCTGTTTGACAACAACAATAAGTTTTATTTCTTGTACTGGGAGTCTTTCGGGAATTCTTGATGCTGTTTTCACATTGATTTCTCCACTATAATTTCATCTACTTGTCTGTTACTCTCAAGCCTGACCCCAGAAACTGCAAACAGCCCACTGGAGACACCATATTGTCTTTTTGTGAGTATTCCCTTTGAAGAACTGAATCAGAAAATCAATTTTATTCCTAAGATTGATAGTTTACTTTCTCCCCGCCCTTTGTTTTGAAGCTGTTTTCCCCCTAGCTCTAGTTTCTCTATTTTAACCGAAAAAAAAAACCTTTTCCCAGCAGGAGTGTCTGGACTTCAGCTTTCATCAGCATACACACTGAGTGGAGAAAGCACCTCTCTGCAACCCTGCAACATATTTATAGCTAATAGATAAGACACACCACCTGTTCCTTCTCCACATCTCGAGACCTTTGGGGCTTCTTGTTTCCCTCATTCTCATTCACTTGGAAATAGGACATGGACTCTATTTATTTCTCTCTACTTCCACGTCCAGTGCGAGCTCTCGATGAAGAAATGGTTCAATCTCCGCTGCATGTAGCCATAGCAACCTTGAATCTCCTAAAGCCAGCCTTTGAGGGAGGGGTAGTTTTGTGTCTTCAGGCTGAGGACCAAGAAATACTTGTGTGAATGTTATTGACTTGTCCCTAGTATAGATGTGAATCTATCTCATATAGATTATCTGTAAGAAAAGAAACATGCATTAAAAAAACAATACAGTTTTCACAAGTAACAATAGAATGCATTTAGGGTTTTTTAGGCGTGAGAAAGTTCTGAAAATGTGGTTTATTTTGTGGTAACATTACACATTTAAAAGTAGGGAAGGAAAAAAAGGGGCGATTAACAAGCAATCAAATAAGAAATGAACAAACAAATAAAAGGGTGATTAACAAGGAATAAAAAATTGAAGGATAGAAGGAAGCAAGTAAGGAATGGAAGAAAGGAAGGAATGGAAGGAAGGCAGGAAGAAAGGAATGAACAAACAAATGAATGGGTGGTTACCAAGGAATAAAAGATTGAATAAATGAAGGAAGAAATGGAAAAAAGAAGGAAGGAAGGGTTAATTAACAAGGAATATAAAAGGATGGAAGTGCGGAAGGAAAGAAGGATGAAGGAAAGAACAAAAATAATGTGGTGATTGACAAGAAAAAAGAAGCAAGGAAGAATAAATGAGTAAGAAAGAAAGGGTTGATTTACAAAGAATAAAAGAAGGAACAGTGTTATTTACAAGGAAGGAACAAAGGATGATTACACATTAGCAAGGAAAAAGAGAAGGTGGTTAATGTGTTGGACTCTGGATTAGAAGGTCACAAGTTCAAATCCCTGCACCACCAAACTGCCACTCCTGAGCCCTTGAGCAAGGCCCTTAACTGCTCAGTTGTACAGTAAGTGAGAACACAACCTAACCTCATCCTACAACCTAAAGTGTAACTATAAATAGATAAAAAGTGTGACTTTAGGTGGTCGTCTATTATGTTAAAATGTCTGAATGAATTTTGAGCAATTTTTACCTCAGGAAAATTGGGAAGAGTGAAACTTTTCCGTAGCACTTCTTCTTCTTCATCTTTCGGCTGCTCACATTTGGGGTCGCCACAGCGGATCATCTTTTTTCATAGCACTATTGGATTAAAAAAACAATATTAATAATCTGAACCATGTTGCATGTACATTTGTGTAGACGAAAAAACAATTACTTCTTGAATAGCTAATGGCCCTCAGAATGACAAATCATCTCCTCACAACCTCTCATTATCTTCATTTTAATCAGCTTGGTTAAACTCTAAAAGTTGCTAGTTTTTTGTTAGCTAGTCCTCAGGCGAATAACTGGATATAACAGCAACTGGTATCCTTTTTTCCTGCCATTCATTTTGTCTCTTTGCTACTCCTTCTTTGTCAGTTTCACACTTCACTGAGTTTGTCTTATCTAATTTCCCCACACTGTAGTCATTTTCTGTAGTCATCCTTCACATTATACGGTTCACCGTCAGTCTGCATGGTGTGTGTTGAGTCTCTTTAGAGGATGCTTGCCTGTGGGTGCTATTGGGGGCAGATATTTAGGGTCCACGTTTTTTTTGTTTGTTTGTTTGTTTTTTGCTGACTGAGGTGACATTTATATATAGCATTAAACTAACATGAGCAGATTTACTTTCATTTATTTATTTTTTAAATGACTAAGCACTTTTTGTTTCATATCAAATGTTTGAAGTAAAAAGTATAAAAACTTTGTTTCTGGTGCATTCAAAAAGCTTAAAGAAACTTAGAACAAACCTGAACCATGCATATTTATGCTGTCTTTTTTTATACACGATATGGACAAAAGTTTCATCTGACCATAAGATTGGTATGTGATTTTGAACATCCCATTTGGCATTTATTCCCGATTTGCAGTTATGATAACCTCCACTCATCTGGGAAGATGTTCCACTAGATTTTGGAGTGGGTTTGTGGAGATTTGTGCTCATTCAGACACAATGGTGTTAGTAAAGTCAGGTACTGATGTAGGTGAAAAGGTGAGGAGGTCTGGGGTGCAGTCAGCATTCACATTCATCTCAAAGGTGTTCAATAGTGTTGAGGTCAAAACTCTATAGGAGGAGATCTTCCACTCCACCCGATGTGAAGCATATCTTCATGAAGCTGGATTTGTGCACAGAGGCATTGTCATGCTGAAACAGGTTTGGGTCTCCTACAGTAGTTAAAAATAAGGGAAAATATAATGCTACATCATCCAAATACATTCTATACAATTGTATGCCTCAGACTCTGTAATAACAGTTTGGGGAAGAACCACATATGAGTGGAAGGTCAGGTGTTCTGATACTTTTGGCCATACAGTGTACTTTTTTTTTTGTTTGTTTAAAAAAAACTACTCATTTTTAAGAATCCCCTACTTCATTATTGGCTCAGGGCTCGCAAAATCGGCAAATCACGTCATAATAATCTCTCGTGATCTTCATTTCATTTAGAATTGAGCCATTCTTTGAGAAAAAATCGGCTCAGATGATTCACTATTTAAAATATTTGGCTCAAATCATCAAACATTCACATCAGCAGTTAATACTTTATTCTTGTATTTTTGTGAGGCAATTTGTGGGGGGAAAAGGATAAAGAATTAGCCCTGATTTCTTTCCTTTTTACTGAGCATGTATTCATTTCAGTTTCACCGCTGCTCCACTTTCATAAAAAATGAAGCAATATGCTAAAATGCCACAAAATGACATGTCTGGTGATCTGTGTGATTTTAGGGCAAAAGAAGATACTTACTTAAGTAAAGTCCATTAAACTGAATGTTAAATGATGAATACATTATGGTTATTCAATGACCTGATTTACTCGTTTTCTATCAGCATAGCACAGAGCTAATCAGCACAAACCACCGCTCGGACAATCACATTCCTTTCAATCGTGTATGGAAATTTCCACCTAGTTTTCTAGCTAGGTAGCTTAAATATAAAGTAATATAAACGTATTAGTTAGCTAAATGCTACACAGCTTAGAGTAGAAAAAGTGTAGTAATATTACTATAGTTATATAGTCTTATAACATAGTCTTATAATGTTTATGGATGTGGTGAGGCAAGACATACAGGTAGTTGGTTTGAAAGAGGCAGATGTAGAGGACAAAGTAGTATGGAGACGGATGATTCGCTGTGGCGACCCCTAATAGGAGCAGCCGAAAAAAGAAGTTGGACGCTAACTGCATTTCATTAGCTCTTGTCACCGAATATCTGGGAGAATTTTGGGTCAAATTTGTAATCTTCACTGCTAACTCCAATGGATACTGCCAAATTGAATCATCTAGCTAACAGACAGTAGCCTGACAGCATTTCTGAGAGGATTCTAAAGTAATATATGTCATTTATACTGCTCTCGCAAACCAGGCAGCTACCAAGTTCCCACCTTACAGGATTTCTGCTTCTGCAGAAGCTCAAATGAATATATTATATTGGCTATTTTAATGAATTATGTTGTAAAATGATAAAATAGTATATATTTGTAAGCAGGGTTGGGCAAAGATACGTCAAAATGTATTTTAAAATAAAATACAAAATACAGCAGCCACACCATATAAACTGCTGCATTTTTGTATAAAAAAAAATAGTAAAAAATACTTTTACAAGGAAGCTTGAAATTTCTTTGTAAACCTTCCATCGACTGGTCTATTAGATCTGTTCCTTCACCAATATACACACACTCTGCTGATTAAGTAAACAATGTTTTATAGCAACAACTTTTTTTAGGCTGATTCACGCAATATAGTGCCCTCCACAATTATTGGCACCCCTGTTTAAGATGTGGTCGTGGACTTCAAAAAATTCTCTTTTTTTTTCTTTTTTAAACAACAAAGAACCCAAATGCAAAAAAGAGAAAAATCCAACCTTTTATTTAAGTACATTACTTTGGTGGTAAAAAAAATCACACATTTAGAAAAAAAAGATAACCCTTGAAATCATGTGTGCCACAATTATTGGCACCCCTGATGTTAATACTTTGTACAACCTCCTTTTGCCAACAAGACAGCCCTTAATCTCCTCCTATAACATTTTACAAGATTGGAGAACACAGAGAGAGGGATTTTTGACTATTTTTCTTTGCACAATCTT
>MU551535.1:105852-118498 GCA_024362625.1 Silurus asotus | reverse complement strand
TATTATAAAAAACTATGCAAAAATTAAATAACATATAAAGGTAAATTAAAAATAATGATACTATATAATAACAGTAATAATAATTGTAATTATTATTATTATTATTATTATTATTATTATTATTATTAATAATAATAACAAACCTGAATTCCATACCGGATTGTTTAAAGCCGATGTTACCAACAAATGCCACAGGTATCGTTAGTAGTAATTGGCTACTGTTGGCCAAATTAAGACCAAATATGAGGTTTATAGATGCAGTGAGGGAAGACATGCAGGTGGTTGGTTTAAAACGTGCAGACATAGAGGGCAGAGTGAAATGGAGATAGATTATCGGCTATGGAGACTCCAGAAGAAGAGAAAGTAGAAATGTTTAAAAGAGAAATTCCACATGTTAAAGGGTTAATCCACATGTGGTCTCAGCAGATGGTCTTTGCGCCTACACTGCAGCTCAGCTGCCACAATGACAAATCATTATTTACTAAAAAAGTGCCTAAGAGTGTAAATATGGCTTCCATCACATTTCATCTGAGCGGCGACAAGTAGCTTGAAAGCTTTAATAATCGCATGCATTGAGAAATGTTTCGGTGGATTTTTTTTGGTCAAATCTTTTAGCCTTCAGTTTTGCCGACACAGTTGTGCAAATTTTACCCACAGCCCAAGACTGAAAAGCCTATTCGTCATTACACTCCTCATCTGTTCTGTAGCTAAACATGAGTATGGCGGAGAGGCGTCTGTCAGTCAAATCATGTAAGCAAACAGCTGATGTAAGCACAGCATCAGCCTGGCTGCTCAGTGGTGTAGAGGAGAGAGATGCTTTCTTGCAGTCTCTTGCCGGAATAAAAACAGCAGCCGTTCCAGGATGTCGCCATCCTCTGATCTCGACGGAGCTGCCAATCCAGCCAACACTATTGTCTATTTATCATGCTAATGTTACTGCAAGATTTCACAGCCTATTTTCCACATGCCTGCCTTTCTGCTTGCGGGTAAAGAAAGCTCAAGGCTACTTTGTGTCTCAGGCAAGGAATATGGTGGTCAATTTCATGCTTGGCGAACTACGAAAATAAAATCAGGCCTTATTACTTACAAGCATTGCTAATCGTTATTGCTGATTATAGAGCTGACCTAAAATGGCTGCTAAATAATTTTGAACAGACTTGGACATCCAGACATGACAGAACAGAATACGATGTGTTATGATATGATCCACTTTTCTTCCTCTTCGACATGCTAATAAACATGCTAACGCATCAACCTCTTTTTTATTTGTTCTGCAGTTGGTAGGCGGTGAGTTTGACCTGGAGATGAACTTCATCATTCAGGACACTGAAAGCATTGTGTGCATGGTAGAGCTTCTCGAGCACTGTCAGGTCACGTGCCAAGCCGAGATCTGGAGCATGTTCACGGCCATCCTGCGCAAGAGCATGCGCAACCTACAGACCTGCACCGAGGTGGGCTTGATCCAGCTCGTGCTCCTCAAGATGAGCTCCGTCGATGACATGATTGCAGGTAGGACTTGCGACTTTGTCCAGAATATACAAATATACCAGTGCTTAATTAGCAATGCTAATCATGTTAAGAATTAACCAATGGCAGATGCATTCACATGACACTTGATTGGTATTTAGGAGCCCAGATTATCCCAGAAAAACCTTCCTCACACTAAAACATCACTTGAATAATTTCTACCCACCACAGTTAAATTGAGTGATTGTTTGAGTTACTATACCCTTCCTGTCAGCATGAGTCAATCTGGTTGTCGTCCTCTGAACTTTCTTATCAATACAGAATGTTTGGTTTATTCATGCCATCATGGACATCACACCATATACCAACCTCTATGGCAAGTCAATGAGATCATATTTTTCCCTTTTTTCATTGATATTTGTCATGAATATTAATGTAAAACTTTCTTTCAGCTTCTTTCATTAGGGGTCGCCACAGCGGATCATCCGTATTTATGATCCGCATGTTCAATTTGGCACATTTTTACGCTGGATGCCCTTCCTAACGCAACCCTCCCCATTTATTCAGGCTTGGGACCAGCACTAAGAGTGCACTGGCTTGTGCAACCCTAATGGCTGGGGTTCGGTTCCCTGACCGGAATCGAACCCCGGCCACAACGGTGAGAGCACCGCATCCTAACCACTAGACCACCAGGGAACCCTGTCATGAATATAATGTGTTATTAATAATATTAAGGTGGTAGCTTAGTGGTTAAAGCATTGGACTTTTGATCAGAAGGTCTCAAGTTTATTTCCCAGCCACACCCAGCTGCCGCCCCTGGGCAAGGCCCATAACCCCATTACTGTTGAGTTGTATGAATGGGATAAAAGTCTTTCTAAATTTAAAAGTGTTTGCCAAATGCTGCAAATATAATATCTGCATGCTGCAAGATTTAGCTGAGTGGCTAGCTGCATAAATGTCCAGTTGCTCCTCTGTAGTTTTCCCAGACTGCATCCTTCCAGTCAATGACCTCTGCGATAGAGGGTTCATTTATTATTTTTTATCTTTATTTTTGATAAAAGTGGTACCGGTCAAAGTGACCCGGTTTTTATTAACTGCACATAATAAGCTGGGCTGCAGCAGAAGCTCATTTCCCCACAGCATCTTAGCTAATCCTAGCGTCAGGCCCACGTGGTGCAATAAACAAAATACAGCTTTGTTATGAACTTGACCAAATATAAGGTCAGAGATAATGAGAGAGAAGCTTCTCTGAACAGTAGGCAGGAGATATTAGCAAAGCCACTGAGAGAAATCTGTTTCTGTGAAAGCCTGAGCTAGCATTAGCACTGAGAGAGAGAGAGTGAGAGAGAGACATAAGGATTTGTGTGATATCTCTTTCACAGTGTAATTCAGTGGAGACACAGGCTTAGGGACAGAAAGAGAGAGAGATTAGGGAAGAGGTCTCATTTGTCGCAAACTGATTCGTAATGAGATTGAATGGCAGTTTAAAGGAATATTACATTTACACTGCCGTCTATGAATGACAGATTGTCATGGCCTTTTTTCCCTCTTCGTCGTCGTCTTCAGTAATTGATGTGCATATTTTCATGTCATGGCATTTGCTTTTTTTCAGATTTTCTGATAAGGCACTCACCCATTTTTTGACAAAATATGATAAAAATGACATGCCACTCTCCAATCAACATATATCTATATACAGTGGAACCCGGTTATCTCGACCTCGGTTAACTCGCCATCCCTATTAAGTCGACGTTTTTGAAGTGGAACCGCCAAATTCTCGCTTTGTCTTAGCATTTTTTAATCGGTTATGTCGATTTTTTATGTCGCTGCACCCTAATATCTCGAGCACAAGGAGGGAAAAATTTGCCACCTAACGTCGGTTATGTCAGGAATCCCTCTGCCAGCCCCCCTTCGGCGGCGGCATTCCTTCTCGCACAGAGCTTGTCGCAGTCATGCTGATTACACACACCTGACTCTCATACACTAACTCATCCCATCTCTTATTTAACACCTCCACACACTCGCAGTCCGTTATTGTTTGTGCATGATCGTATGTTTTGGTTCATGGCGGTCTGTGTAATCACGTATACGTATCCCGCTATGTACCCTTCTTCTCGGACTCTGCATTCTCTCAACGGCACCCCGGATTATCCCCCGATCCTGCTGTTTTCCATATTCACAAATTTCTTTATGTGCATGATGTCCAGTATAAATGAGAATGTACATGCTTGTGTTTTTGGAGGTTTATTTACACAACAGCGTTGCCGTGATTTGTTTGATGAAGCGATCGGCATGCTATTAAAATGTATAAAAAAAATACATTCATGTTTGCTAACAACAAAAGGCATATGTGCACCAACTAACAGCAGAGATTTACCAGTATACAATACAAACCACCGTTGATTCTCGATATAAATCTTACTGGGAAGTATCCTACACGCTGTTACTATGGTTTTTTACAAAGTCTAAAATGCTTTGTGCAGATGTGCTTGCCTGTGCTGACTGCACACTTGATACAATGTCTTCATCGGTGATCACGCCATCAGTAACGACGTCTTTGTCGATTTCTATGTAATCTCGAAATTCTTGGACAGTGATGGCTAACTCCTGTGCTTCCTCCTCCAAGATAGCATTTATAAGGCTTGATTTTTTTCACCGCTTCCTCGAGTTCTTCTGCGGATGCACGGCACTGTGCCTGAAACTCACGCTCACTAATATAAGACGCGCCCTGGGTGAGGGGTACTTAAAACTTTGTATAAGACGCGTCTTATATACGAGAAAATATGATGAGTGAGATGGTGAAGTGGCATCGGTGGAAGTGGAAGCTGGCGATTGGTCATGGGAATTGAGATAACCGATGTTAAGTGGCAAATTTGGCCACCTTTTGGGCAGATTAAGAAAAGTCAAATCAAGTTTATTTCTATAGCGCTTTTCACAACAGACATTGTCTCAAAGCAGCTTTACAGAAATTAACAGTTAAGGTGAATGGTGTCTGTTTATCCCTGATGAGCAGCCGTGGCGACTGTGGCAAGAAAAAACTCCCTAAGATGTTATGGGACTTTGAGAGGAACCGGACTCAAAAGGGGAACCCATCCTCATTTAGGTGACATCAAGAGTTTGATCATAAATCTTTCAACAATACAGAACACTGGAGAGTGAGAACTAACATGAGTACTGGAGTGTAAGATTATAAGTAAATGTTCTTTCTACAGTCTTATACAGTCTTTATGGTTATAAAACTAGGAGCTACTGAGCAACTTATAAAATAGCTCAACATTTGTGATCATCACTGTCCAGCATCAGCTTCTCCGTGCCAGAGACTTTAAACACTCCAGGAAGTCCAATGTCGAAACTCCACACATGTAGTGGGATCCAATTGGCACTGGTACGTCTCTAGATGGTACGGGATGTTTGCGAGTTCGACATCTACTTCTTTAAAGGTCCTTTAACTTCACGAGGTGGGATGTGACTGGAGCTGGCCAAACCTCAGGAAGCCTCTGGATGGGGAGAAAAAGAGAAGCAGTGGAGAGCAATTAGCGTAGCTGCTGTTACTGATATTAACAGCACAAGTTGATAATGTGAATGTGATCAGATGTTCTGGAGCACAAGGTTATGATATGTGATGTGTGTTATGTGTAGGCTTTGCTAATAAGATAAATTTTTTATCTACACTAAACTGGGTGAGTGTGTCTGAGCCCCAAACACTGTCAGGAAGACTGTTCCAGAGTTTGGGAGCTAAATGTGAGAATGATCTACCGCCTTTAGTGGACTTTGCTATTCTAGGAACTTCTAGAAGCCCAGAGTTTTGAGATCTCAGGGAGCGTGACGGATTGTAGCGTGTTAAAAGACTGGAGAGATACAAGGAGATAAACCATTTAGTGCTTTATAAGTAAGAAGCAGTAGTTTGTAGTCTATTCAAAAATTAACAGGAAGCCAATGCAGGAACGATAGGATCGGAGTTATGTGATCATATTTTCTTGACCTTGTAAGAACACTTTCTGCCGCATTCTGAACTAACTGAAGCTTGTTTATTAATGACGCAGGACATCCACCTAGTGATGCATTACAATAGTCTATTCTGGAGGTCAAAAACGCATGGACGAGCTTCTCTGCATCGGATATAGACAACATGTTTCTTAGCTTAAAAATATTTCTAAGATGAACAAAGGCTCTTTTTGTAACTTGTTTGATATGATTTTTGAAAGAATTGCTGTTTAAAATAACTCCTAGATCTTTTACCGTTGAAGGCTAAGGCTAATAATGGCTCATGAAGTTTCATGGCACAGGATGCTGTTTGAGATGATGAATTAGATTGTGTTTATAGATTGCCACCAGCCTATGTGTCTATTTTTATCTATCTTGCCATAGGCCCTGATATACGTCAGAGTTCTGCAAAACAAATAATCCCCATCTTACATATGCAGATACATTTGAAGACATTTTTTTTTTAATTAATTTTAGAAACTGTTTGCCATTATTAAAAGTTAAAATGTAATATTTGATATATTTCTGCTATTTATGGACTTTTTAAATGTATTATTCTATCAACAAAATTATTGTAAAGATATTGCTGATATTTGATGTATTCCCCAGCTTTAATTTGAATAGAACACACTAACATAATAACATAAATTAGCTTTTTTTAGCCAATAAAATGCCTTAACTTGAATTTAAAGTTTTGAATAATTGTTTTAAATACAGACTCATGTTGCTTTATTTTTAAATCAACTAAACCAAAACTACTGAACTATTACGATATTATTATAAATATTACTAGGAATATTTCTATTTCAGGATTAGCGATAGTGTCGGAAATGCTGCTGGATGCATTTGTCTACATTGTCTACTCTCTGGGGTGAAATCACGTCAAGTTAAAGTTGAAATTACAGAAAGGAAACAAGGAGGTGCAGTTTAAGGGATAAAATGCATCAATATCATCATTACTATTCTTTCTCTCCCTCTTTTTCTCTTCCTCTCTCTCTCTCTCTTTCTCTCTCTCTCTCTCTCTCTCTCTCTCTCACGTTCTTAGACCTGTTGGTAGACATGCTGGGAGTCCTGGCCAGCTACAGTATCACTGTGAAGGAACTGAAGCTGCTCTTCAGTATGCTCAGAGGGGAAGGAGGATTGTGGGTAAGAGCCGATTCTCCACACTCTGTTACTGACATGGATCTTATGAATCAGAACAGCAACCGGACATGGAACGAGTGCGGCTCGTGCTGATATCGACTTACTGTTGGTGTCAGAGCGAGGGCTATTGACAGGGTATCGATGTGGGTACTCGCCATAGTAAAGACGTCGACAGCACAGCTATCACTTTCTAAACCGCGTGGAGTTCTCTATCTAACGCAGTGATGGTCGTTCATGAAAGATTCGTTCATTTTGAACAAGTCTTTAATGTGACTCAGAAGTAGAGTCGTCTCAAAGAGCGATTTGTTCATTTTCTACTGGACACGCATGAGCAAAGCATCTCTGTAAGTTATATACAGAAAAGAGAATTGAGTAGTTCATCTCTCGACTATTCTAGACGTTGGTTCTTTTATTGTGTGAGTCCCATATACACAAAATATACACCATGCAGTAGATCAGGTTTTTTGCTCCTAATGACATCAGTCTTGAAATTATGGGGGTCATGTGACATGGACCAAAAGATATGAGAGTTGAACTACTTATTCTTATCATATTGGGGATCTGCTTATTGAAAATGTTTTTTTTTTTACATTTGTGATCAAAGGAACAAAATAAACTAAAAAATGTATTTATTTGGATGAAAGAGATGATCTGATCTTCCCATCACTAGTTCGATGGAGTGCTCCATCATTAAGAACTTAGTTAATATAGGTGGATGGTGTCAAAAGAGACACTGCAGAAAAAGTGCCATTTTGCAATTTATATGCTTAAACAAAAAAAATTAACAGTGTAAAAAATTTTTGGGTTTCGATTTATCGTATATTTCTTAAGGTTTCCAAGCAAAGTGTAGGCAATGAAGGCTCAAGATTTTGTGTATAACAAACACTGGGTATAGACTGTTCATATACTAGACTGTTTATATACACTTTCTAACAATATATTTTTATTATTATATAAAGAAAGCATGCAGTATAATAGAATTGTATAATAGAAAATATAAAAATGCAATAAAATATGCATATTTATCCTATTATTAATCAATTGTACTATTTGTAAATATTTCAACAATGAAATATAAACATGAAAATGATCCAATTGCTGCAAAAGCTTCATTCTGCAGGCACAGTTTAGGTTAATATGTTAAGAACTTATAAATATCACTACATTACAATCACTACCATTCTCTATTGTTTCATAGCATATATTTTAAATAACGGCAACTAAAAATCAGTTCTCGAAACCTATTAACTTGGATTCTTAAAGTGAACCATACTGATTTTTTACTGCTTTTGCCAGTAATATACTGTAGATAATGACAGTAATGTGTGCAGTTATGATCTAATGTTTGTTAAATCTCTGCTGTATGAATTGTGTGCAGCCGAGACATGCGGTGAAGCTGCTTACGGTCCTGAATCAGCTGCCACAGAGACATGGACCAGATGCTTTCTTCAACTTCCCAGGTCGCAGTGCTGCTGTGAGTCGAAAATAATGCACAATGGATGTTGTATTTTATTTATTTTTTGTCACTAAGGTTTCCTTTCAGTTAGTCTTATCCAAAAAATTAGGAAACAAATCATTTGATTGATCACACTGTGATGGAAGGTAGAGTGACTACCCTGACATGTATTCTTTTCCAACACCACTACGTCCCAAAGTGGTTCATTCTTCCTGTATTACGGCAGAATGTCACGAATTAGATTTTTTTTAAAAAATCTATGAATGCCAATTTATGAATTATCGTGCCCTGTGGTGGACTTTATAAAGCAATCTCAAAGGACTTCTTTCATAAATGCTAAAGTAACCTCACCTTATAGAAATAATAAACCTCATTTTACAGAAACATTTGCAATCTATTTATCATAAGGCTTTTTTATGCCATTCACCTGCTATTTCCCTGTGTGGTTACTATAGAAACCCTAATACAAAGCATCATTGTCCTTTATTTAAGATTCAAAATGGCGCCGAACACACTGTGACTGCTCCGAACACATTTTCTTTGTTTTTGTTTATGTTTATTCTTCATATTTATACACATATCTACCATTTTCTTTATATAAAATAGTTTTTTTTACATATGACAGAGACACTCTTTTATCTATTGGTATACAATCCACTCGTTTTTGAACCCGAACCCATGTTGGCCGAGATCCTGAGGAACAACAAACGACACGTGCATCCGTGAGGGAAACATGCTGCTATAAGTAACAGGCTGAGGGCATGCGCACACCGCACTTCCTTACCAAGTATCCTGTTAGCCAACATCCAGTCTCTGGAAAACAAGCCTGATGACCCCTTTGCAGGGGTTAAGCTCCAGAGGGACTTTCAGGATTGTAACCATCTCTGCTTCACCGAGACATGGCTGAACCCAGCAGTACTGGACAACGCTTTTCAGACGGCTGAATTTTTCTCGGTTTACATGGACAGAACAATAAATTTGGGGAAGTCAAGGGGAGGTGGAGTGCGTCTGATGGTGAACAACCACTGGTGTGACAGCACAATCATTGTACCTATTTAATACCCAGTCTGAAACTCCTGACCATCAAATGGCGCCCTGTCTTTCTTCCTCAGGAATTTGGCTCGGTCATAGTCAGCACCGCTAATATTTAACCTCAAGCGGACACGGACACGGGCACTGAGATATGGGACTTAAATGATGCACTCACACTACATCAAACACAGCATCGGAACGCTGTGCTCATTGGGGACTTCAACAGTGCCAACTTCAAGCGCACACTGCCAAATTTTTCAGCCCATTGCCTGGACAATAGGCCACTGCTACACACCGTTTAAGGACAAGGCACAATCATGTCCATCATTTGGGAAATTGGACCATGCTGCCATTTTCCTCGTACCTGTAAACATACAAAGGCTTTAACAGGAAGCTCCAGTTCAAAGGTCGTATAATGTACGGAATAATTTGTGGCCCCTCTGCAGGACGCTTAAATGACACAGATTGGGACATGTTCAGGTGCAGCGTTGATGATGTCAGCACGTTTACGGAAGTGGTTGTGGGATTTATTGGGAAACTAGAGGATGATATGGTATAGAAAACCATCATCAGAAAGTTTCCCTACCAGAAGCTGTGGATGGATAAAACTATCCGCAATGCTCTGAAATTTCGCTCTGCTGCCTACAACGCGGGGCTCAACACCAGAAACATAGACAAGAACAAGGCTGCATTTCACAGTGTGTGCAGAGCAGTGAAGGATCCTGAAGTGAATGCTGAAGTGAAGTGGTGCTACAGAAGAAAACTAGAGTCACAGTTTCAACATGAAGGCAAAGACTTAGAACCATCACAGACTATAAAATACCATCCTCAAGAATGGGGAATACAGACCCTTCTCTGGCAGACAAGCTAAATACCTTATATGCTCTCTTCAAGGCTGCAGCTAATGGCGCAAGCGGGACAAACAGCATGCACTCTGAGAGAGTCAGAGAGGTAAACACATTCACTATCTCAGAGGATGAATTTAGGAGGGGATTCGGGAAAGTGAATACCAGGAAGAAAGCAGGACTGGATGGCATTACAGGTTGGGTTTTAAAAGACCATTCACCATCACTGTTGATTTGTGTAAAGCTGCTTTGAGACAATGTCTGTTGTGAAAAGCGCTATACAAATAAACTTGACTTGACTTGACTTGACTTGACCAAGATTTTCTACTTCTCACTAGGACAGTCGGTAGTCCACTCTGTCTCAAAGAAACCCTAGCTCGCCTGCCTCAATGACTACCCGTAGCCCTGGCCTCAGCAGTGATGAAGTGCATTGAAAGAATGGTCAAAGACTTCATCAAAGCTTCATTACCGGACACTCTGAATCCACTACAGTGCACATACCCCCAGAACCGCTCCACTGAGGATGCCATTGATCATCTTCTCCACACAATGAAGAGCCACCTAAACTTTACTTTACAGACTACAGTGTTTAGCACTATAATTCCCTCTACACTCACCTCTAAGTTGGAGTCAGACTTAACATCACCCAGGACCTGTCACATCAACACTCTGGTGAAGAAGGCCTGACAGTGTCTGTTCCATCTGAGATGCTTAAGGGAATTTAAACTACCCTTTTAGCTGCTAAGGACTTTCCTCCACACCTGCACCATTGAGAGCATCCTGACCAGTAGCATACCTTCCTGGTTTGGAAACAGCACCATGCAGAACAGGCGAGCCCTCCAGAGAGAGTGGTGCAGTCAGCTGAGTGTACCATCTCCACCGAGCCCCCTGAACTGCAGGACATCTACAGCAAGCGGTGCCGGACCTTGTGCACAAATAGCACAAGTGTTACTTTAACACTGGACTGGCACACTGAATTTAATATCAGTACATGGAGACAATCACACTGCAACAATTTAAATCTGGACTTCTGTCTTATATATATCCATCCCTTTCTGCACTGCTATACAGTCTGCACTTCTTTTTCTTCTTTTGGCTTCTCTCATTTGGGGTCGCCACAGCAAATCATCTGTCTCCATACCCCCCTGTCCTTTTCATCTGCTTTTTTCAAACCAACCACCTGCATGTCTTCCCTCACCACATACATAAGCCTCCTCTTTGGGCTTCCTCTTTTCCTCCCTCCTGGTGGCTCCATCCTCAGCATTCTCCTACCGATATACCCCATGTCCATCCTTTGCACATGTCCAAACCATCTCAATAACACCTCCCTCACCTTATCTCCAAAACCTCCTACATGTGCTTTTCATTTAATTTCATTTTATTTATTTGACAGGGACAATGCAACATACATAGTATCAAAGCAAGCTTGTCACTGAAATGCTACATAAAAAGTTTATAGCAAATGCTAATTTTTAACTCCTGTCCCTGGTTGGGCTCTAAACACAATACAATTTACATACTAAACTACTTCAATTTAAACAAATAACATGATATGGGCAATTCCTGTCCCTAGTCATACATAATGAAATTTACCCATGAGATTTACCTGTAAAGTTTACATACACGTATATCATATACAACTCTTACCTACTGCTGTCCCTCTAATAAACTTTAATTCTGTCCATCGTCGTCATTTCCAACAAAAACCTCAACATTTTCAGCTCTGCCACCTTCAGCTCCACCTCCTGTCTTTTAGTCAATGCCACTGTCTCTAAACCATACAACATGGTAGGACTTACCACAGTCATATAAACTTTCCCTTTCACTCTTGCAAATACTCTTCTATCACAAATCACTCCTGCTATCAGCCCTCTCCACTAACTTCACTTCTCTAACACACTCTCCATTACTTTGCACTGTTGACCCCAGGTACCTAAACACCATCCACCATCACCACCTCTTCTCCTTGCATCTGCACCACTTCACTGCCCTCACTCTCATTCACACACATGTACTCTGTCTTACTTCTACTGACTTACATTCCCCTTTTCTCCAGCATGTACCTCCACCTCTCCAGGCTCTTCTCAACCTGCTCCCTACTCTCACCACAAATCACAATATCATCCGTAAACAGTCCTCCTGTCTTACCTCGTCCGTCAACCTGTCCAATACCACTCCAAACAGGAAAGGGCTCAGAGCCGATCCTTGATGCTGTCCAACCTCCACCTTGAACCTGTCTGTACTATACTGCACACTTCACTGCATGTCCTGCACCACCCTCACACACTTCTCTGACACACATGACTTCCTCAAACAATACCTCAATACACCCTGCACTTTAAATCTGCCCATTAACACTAAAATATATCCAAGTTACATTTCTAAAGTATTTTACCTTAAGAACATATAATAAAATGGTTGCTAAAATGTGAGGGGTGCACTCACTTTTGTGAGATATTATATTATATGATATGATATGATATTATATTATATTATATTATATTATATTATATTATATTATATTATATTATCACTTTAAATCTGCCCATTAACACTAAAATATATCCAAGTTACATTTCTAAAGTATTTTACCTTAAGAACATATAATAAAATGGTTGCTAAAATTTGAGGGGTGCACTCACTTTTGTGAGATATTATAATATATGATATTATATGATATTATATTATATTATATTATATTATATTATATTATATTATA
>MU551535.1:50978-71403 GCA_024362625.1 Silurus asotus | reverse complement strand
TATATATATATATATATATATAGTATACCTTTTGTATTGTATATTTAAAATTCAGCTCCAACTGAATTGCATTTGTAAGTGTGAAGTCTGTTGAATTAACTTGCAACTCAGTGGTGTTATGTGTTTTAATGACTGCCTCATTTGTGAAAATCCATTGGCTTCTCCTTGCTAATTGCTGTAAATGTGTTTGCTTTTGTCAGCCTAGCACTTCGGTGCTAACTCCAGCTCCATTTTTGTGGTGCAGTGTGAAAAAGCAAAATGCACACACAAATCTGAAGCTGCACTTTTATAAGTAATGCATAGAAGAACAGCCAGCAACAATTCAGGCTTCTGCTTTAGCCAAGACTTGTTCTACAATAAACCTTTACATATTTGCATTTACAGCATTTAGCAGACACACATAGTCAGACTTGATGTCATGGTGAGAATGACTTCACATGACTTAAACAAATGATTAAAAGCTGAAATTTATAAAATGTAATTATTATAATATATAATTCACTGGATGTGTATGTCGAAGGCAAAGCAGGGAAACATTGATTTCTTCAATTCAGGTTTCTTCTTAGGGATTCAGGATGGGCTCATCATCCCTAAGTTCAGCAAGTGATGTTAAATCATTACCAAAGTTTTTTTTTTTTTTACCTTTTAATGAGTTACACTGATCATCTATATACATATTTGCTTGGTAAATCTATAAAACTGACAATATACAGTACAGTACATCACTCAGAACAGTTAGCTGGCTAGCATGTTGCTAACAAAAAGTGAAAACTTAGACAAGTGAAACACACAGTATGTTCTCATATTTGGCCAAATCTAAAGGTTGTAAACATACATTCAGCTGACAGAGATGGTCGCATCTGGTTCCTAATCGTTACCATTTTGTAGACTTAAATGGAGAGCTATCCAGGTTAATGCAAGTAAATTATGGCATGCCACAGGGTTCAGTCCTAGGACCCCTGCTTTTTACAATATACATGCTTTCCTTAGGAAATATTTTTAGAAGGCATGGGATTAGCTTCCACTGTTATGATAATGATACCCAGCTATATATCTCTTCTAAGCCACGCGATGCATCTCAATTGGCTCGGGTAACTGAGTGTGTTAAAGAATTAAAAGACTGGATGACTGGATGAAATAAACTTGACTTGGTTCCTCGTTACTTTCTCAATAACAGGCTGCAATAAATGGTCATATGAGAAATGTAACAAAAACAGTACAAGGCGTTAAATATTACAGCGTCATTATGAAAAGAGATGTGGAACAGACACAAACACGCACAAACACACAAACAAATAGTCTCACTTTCTATGTCCCTAATACTGTACCTCTTTAAAGTTCAGGAAAAATGTCTACAAATCCCATTGAATATAAATGACATGACACATTCCTCTAACAGACAGAGGTGGTCACATCTGGATTCTCTCACTTTTTCATGGACAGGCTGCAATAAAGTTTCATATGAGAAACGTATGTAAACGGCGCAATGCGTTAACTCCTACAGATTCATTATTAATAGAGATGTGGCACAGGCTTCACTCTCTGCCTCTCTGTATCCAATAACTATTTATTACAATTTATTCAAAATATCGACTTTTTTATCATACTTTTTTATCTATTTTTTTTATGTCATGACACATTCTTCCAGCTGAAAGAGGTGATCACATTGATATGGCCTAAAGCCTGACATAAACAGGCTGCAGAAAAGGTTAAAAAAAAAATCAATTTTTTCTAGTAATAATATGTATTTATTTAATATATAGTCACAGCTCTTAAATAAAATCCATCTAAATAAGCATAATCTTTTTGCACTTTATCTCGGGGAATAAATTATACAGTAACTGGCAATATTTAAAATCTAATAGCCTCTAAATAAACTCATGCACAAACATTAGTGTATTGAATTAAATAAACAGAAAGCTGTCATTTTTTATTTAGTTATTTATTTCCGACGTGGACAGATTGTCTTCTGTAGCTGTTTAGATGTTTATACTGTATTATTAGTTCATCTGGAACTTTCTTTTGCTTTCTCTCCCCACAGAGCACATTTAAGTTTAAGTCGGAGAGCGATATCCATTTGGCGGAGCACCATAAGCAGGTGTTGTACGATGGCAAGTTGGCCAGCAGCATCTGCTTTACCTACAACGCTAAAGCCACGGACGCTCAGCTGTGTCTGGAGTCTTCCCCCAGAGAGAACGCTTCGATCTTCGTCCACTCGCCACATGCTCTCATGCTTCAGGTATGTGAGTGTATGTGTGTGTGTGTGTGTGTGTTTGTGTGTATGGAAAAAGTTCTATGATTATAATATAACTTTTGAGTGTTTGAGTATTAAAACATCACGGTCTGTGTAAATGCTTATTGGCTGGAAGATGTGCTTTGAAACCAGTCAGTTTAATTTCCACTCTAAATAAATGTGCTGCCTTATAAATAACTGTAACCATAGCAACATACAGTAACACTTCTATACAGAGTGAGTCAGCTACTGTAAACCTTTACTGAGCTCAGTGGAGGATTTCTGCATGTAGTTAAACTTTTGATGCTTTTGATAAATAGGGCCATGCACAGGATGAATTTGACAGACTGAAAAAGTTTCAAATGAGAAATAACAAAAAAAAAACACAACACAACAATGGGTTAATCAAATTCCTACAGTTTATTGGTGCAGGTTGGTGGGAAAGTGGTGGATTAGTGGTTAAGACCTGGGTTACAGATTGGATGGTCAACACTTAGAGCCCCCACCACCATGCTTCTATTGTTGGACCCGAGAGCAAGGCCTTTACCTCTCTCTGCTTCAGGGGCACTGTATCATGGCTGACTGCTGAGTGCTATAGAAATAAACAGTGGTGGATTAAGTACGCAAACCATGCAGTTGAATTAAAGTAAAGATACACTCGGTAAAATATGACTCCAGTAAATGTAAAACTCCTCACTTTAATCTTTCACTTGAGTAAAAGTACAAAAGAGTTTACCTTTAAATGTATCCAAAGTACTATGATTTATTATGGCTTTAATGTTTCTATTATTATTTTCTTCACAAGATTTTTTGCTTAGTCAACTCAGTTTAAGTGAAAAGACTTAAATGTTACTCTCAGTAGAACAATCTATTAATAAAATGATATCAATGAGTTAATCCCTGATTGATATCTATTACAATTATTATGATAAACAAACCTTCTTTTACACTAATTCAAAAAAAATTGTGCGAATGAGACCACGGGTGTTGTGACAATTTCAAATCAGGAGTTTATTGTCTATTGAAAACATGCATTAAAAATCATAACTATGACAAAGTCAATGTATTTCAATCAAAAAAATTATTTTTTTTTCTTTTTTTTTAATTTCATAATAATTTCATTTTATCATTTTACATTCCTTTTGAAGATTTGTCTCTTCTCTGCAGGACGTTAAGGCAATCGTCACCCACTCGATCCACAGCGCCATTCACTCCATCGGGGGCATTCAAGTGCTTTTCCCTCTTTTCTCCCAGCTGGACTTCCATCAGCACAGTGAGAGTCAGGTGGAAACCGCTGTTTGGTGAGCGACCTTGTCTATCCTTGTCTTATTTCACCATGTTTGATACAAAATCAATTCCCTGTTATTTTTTAGGAGAAAGTCTTGTCAATTGAATGTATTTGCATGTTGCAAAAAAGCAGGCCAGAAGCTCTGACCTCAAACCTATTGAACACCTTCGGGAGGAATTTGAACGCTGACTGACCCGCAGGCCTCCTCATCTCACCTACATCAATACCTGACTTTACTCATGGCTGAAAGAATCTCACCCAAATCTCCACTAGCACACAGAAATCTATTGGTTATTATTGGGCGTCGACTGATAGTGGATTTTACTGATAACGATAGAGAAGTTGGACCGTATTTGCCAATTAATCAACCGATAGTTTTATAAAATGGATACTAAATAAAAAAACAAACATAACACTCCATGTAAAATAGTAATTTATTACAAAAAAAAACTAAAACATTACTGAATAATGAAAATAAATATGAATGTATTAATAATATTAATAAATATTGAGGAAAATAAAAGGCATGTATCCAAACTGAAACAAAAAGTAATACTCTCAGCCGCTCGGGCAACAGATGCAACCCGGAAAAACTAACGGTATAGATTTTTGCCGATCGTTCCAGCAATCAACTGTTGGTGCCAAATAACTGAATGATTTGGCGAAACCGATAAACTGGACAAACTCTGGTTATTATATAGAGACTCGGGTACTCTTAGTCCCAGCTTTGCTTGAGTCACTGTGTGGATATTTATGGCGTGTTTCTTTCAGCTAACTGCCAATACTTGCTTTCTATAAATGATCATGCTCCCTCCAGGGGTTTGTTGAGGTCAGAAAATGCTCAGTAAATCTGAAAATGATGTTAAAAGCCATGTCTAGTATTGCATTCACTGGCTTTCATAACCAAAAGCAATCACAATGTTCATGGTAACGAGGCAGGACTCAAGTAGGTAAACTAGTCATCTAGTGGTCTTTATTATAGACAATTTGAAAATCACATGTGGTAGAACATAGGGATGAATGGAAGGAGCTAATTAGAACTGTCCTCAGACATTGTGAAGACCAATAGCACACAGAGGTGAGAAGAAAAAACGACACACCAATGGGTAGAAAAATTCCTAAAAGACTTGCAAAATCTTTTTTTCTTTTTTTTTTTAATGAAATGCGCATCGACATTTAAACATATCTAAGTATGCAATGGTAAGATGTAAATATTTTATCTGATGAAAAGATCTGACCATAGATTTATCACACCCGATCCACTTGACCTGCTAGTTCACTAAACACAGTCATAAGGAAGACGCTAACTCTGACAAACCTAGAATTTGTCATACAGGTCATGCAGTCTTTTTAAAAATAAATGCTAAGATACATTAGTAATAAAAATAAAAAGTAAAAACACTCATTCATGCTAAAAAAAATGGAAAAAAAAACCCTCTTAAAAATTAGGCTACTTCATACCCAACTAAAAATACTGTAGAAAACATTACTAGCTAGCAGATTTAACTAGCCAGTTTACAACATGTAACTAGATTTTCACCTATATTTCATATTTTTTCTTTTTTATTAAATGATTCCTATGTTTGTGTGATGATGTTGGAGATGAATATGATTGTAATTTCAGCAACAATATTTAACTAATAAAATATTCAAATAAATAAAATAAAAATGAAAGTATAAAGAAAATAAAAAGTTTTTTCTATTATAAATGTATTTAACTAAGAATACAAAAATTTAACTATAATATACATTCAATGTTTGGACAAAATTATTGGGACCTCTTTTTTTTCCAGCCATATGTGATTCTACATCAAACTGTTACCACAAAGATGGAGGCACACGATTGTGTAGGACATTTTTGGATGATGTAGCAATTTAGTTCAATTGATGGGTAAATTAATTTTACCCATCAATTGAACTAGGAGATCCAAACCTGCTCCAGCATTGCAGATGCATGAAGATATGCTTTACATGGGTTGGAGTGAAACATCTCCTGCTATGAGCTCTGACCTTAACCATATTAAACACCTGTGGAATGAAATCCTATCTGACTTTACTAATGTCCTTGTCGATGAATGAGCACAAATCTCCACTAACACCCTCCATAATCTAATAGAGCATCTTCCTATAGGGTGGAGGTTATTATAACTGCAAATGGAGAAAAAGTTTGGCATAGAATGTTCAAAAATCACAATCCAATATTATGTTCAGGTGTCCACGGACTTTTTTATAACCATAAATGATCAATAGTTTTTGAAAGTAAAATACAAATGTACCAAAAATAGAAGAAATAAATTTTTTCCCACCCTTTAAACATCATAAAACAAAAACAAGAAATAGGTGAACACACTTGATAACAGACCGATGACAAAACAGTGGCAGAGACAGGACCGGAGCAGTAACAGAGGCATGTAAAGTGATTAAAAAAAGTTATAGAAAATGGATGACCCATTTATTTGTGTGTGCTTTGTGACAGTGCCAGTCTCCTGGGCTTCCTGGTGGAGTTGCTGAAGAGCTCTGTGGCCATGCAGGAACAGATGCTTGGAGGAAAAGGCTTCCTGGTGATTGGATACCTGTTGGAAAAGGTTGGTGCTGCCTTTTTTTTTCACCTGTCAGTTCATTTTGCCCATTTTATTGCTTCCATTTGTCTAGTACCCTGTGCAATTGTAATTACAGTAACATCACAAATCCAGAATTAAAGACTGGGACAAAAATCGATAGAAATTAGAGGGAAATTAATAGGAAAGAAGGACCTCATGACCACAAATGTGTGTAAATGCAGTTCTACTACCTTTGTAAGGATTTAATACATGTAACTGCAGGCAAATGAAAACATTTAGCAAAAGCTCTAATTCAAACAAATCTCTTTGTGTTCTTTTTATGGATTTTATAGCAGCCTTGATTATATCATATCTTTTTGAATACTATTCTGTACTATACAACTGTGAGATATTTGAATTGTCTGTACATTATTTTACACAATTACACATTGAATTGACCAAAGTCTTTAATGTCGCACCCTTTGTCAATTATTAATTAAAAATACATAAAAATAGTTGTCATGTTTAATATTCAAACAGGAAATGAGTTAACTAACATGAATCCGAAAGGACCTGGAAAAACTGCCTCCTTACTGCAGGATATATGCTTTTGGATGAGTTTGTACTCGTCCTTGCTTTTCTTAATGGAATATAAAGATTATCTTAGGTTCAAAGTGTATAAAAGAAAATTGATCAATGAGTCCATTTCTAAATGCCCTAAGAGGTAATTATTATTGTTTTTTTCATACTTTAAACCTTCATTGGTTGGACAAAAGTCTGTGGACACCTGAGCATAAGATTTGTATGTGCTTCTTAAGCATTTGACATTTAGTCCATGTTTAGATTTACATTTATGGCATTTGGTGGACGCCTTTATCCAGAACGACTTATAATGAAGCAGCTGAAGGTTAAAAGTGGGTCCCTTCTCAAGGCACCAGCAGTGGCAGTTTATTGGCGCTTAATTTTAACCACTAAACTACAATAATCTCCCTTTAATGCATGATTCCTGACACACAAAAAGTCCCTTTGCCATCATTTTGGCCCTGTTTGCTGTTATCATAACTTCTGATGAGAAGAAGGTCCACCACATTTTGGAGTGTGGCTCGGGGGATTCGTGCTCATTCTTCCACTAAAGGTGTCAGTAAGGTCAGGTACTGACGTAGGTGAGTTGAGGAGGCCCGGTGTGCAGTCAATGTTCTAAATTATCCCAAAGGATTTTAATAGGGATAAGATCAGAGCTTTAGTTCAGGCATCTCAAGATCTTCGACTCCAAGCAAATGGAAAATCCATGCTACCATAATCCAAAGACATTCTAAAAGATTGTGTACCTCCAAGTTTGCGGTAACAGTTTGAGGATGAATCACATATGGCTGGAAAAGTCAGGTGTTCCAATACCTATTTATATATTAAATATTTGTACTTTTGCTTGAGTACATTTATAAGGTGTTCAATAGGGTTGAGGTCAGAGCTCTAGTGCAGCCCACCAAAGATCTTTCACTCCTGCCTTTGTGAAGCATATTAATAGGGTTGAGGTCAGAGCTCTAGTGCAGCCCACCAAACATCTTTCACTCCTGCCTTTGTGAAGCATATCAATAGGGTTGAGGTCAGAGCTCTAATGCAGCCCACTGAAGATCTTTCACTCCTGCCTTTGTGAAGCATATCAATAGGGTTGAGGTCAGTCTAATGCAGCCCACTGAAGATCTTTCACTCCTTCCTTTGTGAGGCATACCTTCATGGTGCTAGCTTTGTGCACATTGTCATGCTGGAACAGGTTTGCATCTCCTAGTTCAAGTAAATGGAAAATTTCCATTTCCATACACATCTTATATAATTGTGGACCTCCTACTTTGTGGTAGAAGTTTGAGGACAGTACATATAGCTGGAAAGGTCAGTCAGGGGTCTCAGTACTTTTGTCCATCTAGTGTTAAAAAAATAAGTTTTTTTTCATGATGCAATTTTGTTGTGAGAAAATGTTATTGGGATTGTAAAGGGGACTGACGTCGGTTGAACATTGCCGGTTTTTGTTGGCGTTATAAATGTAATAACTTGCCACCGTAGAGACGAATTTTATCTCTGAATAAAATGCTAATTCATACACTACTGTACTCGACAGCAGGGTTTCTCAAATCCTCTCTAGTTTTGTACCAATTCAACTGTAAAAAAAAATGGAAAGGTCAGTCAGGGGTCTCAGTACTTTTGTCCATCTAGTGTTAAAAAAATAAGTTTTTTTTCATGATGCAATTTTGTTGTGAGAAAATGTTATTGGGATTGTAAAGGGGACTGACGTCGCTTGAACATTGCCGGTTTTTGTTGGCGTTATAAATGTAATAACTTGCCACCGTAGAGACGAATTTTATCTCTGAATAAAATGCTAATTCATACACTACTGTATTCGACAGCAGGGTTTCTCAAATCCTTTCTAGTTTTGTACCAATTCAACTGTAAAAAAAAAAAACTGTTTTACCGTAACCAAATAAGATGCATTTAAATGTGTCAAATAATATAAAATTAATGAATGGAACTAGTTATATTTCCATAAAAATTATCCATCAATTGCAGTTGGAATTATTTGACGCTAGGTTGTGAGAGATACTATACAATTACGTGGGAGGTGACTTTAAAACATGGAGTTCATTACAATATTTCTGTAGATCTTTTACAGGCTTAATTTAAACATGGAACTCGACCAGCTGTGAAGAAAAATCTAATAAATCTGAATGTAAGAATATTTTCTTGAGGAAATGATGCAATGCAGAACTGAAGGTTTCTTTCGATCTCTCTCTTCATCTCTCTTTCTTTCTCTCTTCACTCTGACCTCAATATAAACTCAATGTCAGATCACAATGCTTCAAGCTGAAAAACATTTCCAAGGTCAATCCACATTTTCCTTACATGTCTAGACATGATGCTGAGTAAACCCCGTCTCATCTTACTTCTCTACTCCACTCGCTTCTGCTAGAACTCAGGCTACATGTAAAAATAACAGTGATATTTGAAGGGCTTGTGGTGTGGCTTCGCACTGGTCCTTCAGAGACGCAGCTTTTCTATTTCAAACTGACTCCCACTCACTTCACTTGGGTCTTTCGCCAGGAAAATCTGCACACCATTCTTCTTTTCTTTCTTCTTCCTTCCTCTTCCTTTTCCTATTTTTGTCCTTCTGTCTTCCTTCTAATTTCCTTTTTTTCCCTCCTTGCTCCTCTGCATCCCATCATTCCATTATTTTTTTTCTGTTTTTTCTTCCTCGCCAGGAAAATCTGCACACCATTCTTCTTTTCTTTCTTCTTCCTTCCTCTTCCTTTTCCTATTTTTGTCCTTCTGTCTTCCTTCTAATTTCCTTTTTTTCCCTCCTTGCTCCTCTGCATCCCATCATTCCATTATTTTTTTTTCTGTTTTTTCTTCCTTCCTCTCTTTTTATTTTCTCAAGCTTATTTTTATATCCTTCTCCTCTTCCTCCTCCCCATTTTCCTCCTCCTACTCCTCATTTTCTTCCTTCTCTTCCTCCTTCTTCTCCTTGTTATTTTCCTCCTCCTCATCTTCCTTCTATGCATTTTCATTCTCCTCCTCCTCACTTTCCTCCTATGCATTTTCCTCCCTTCATTTTTCCTAATTTTTCTCCCTCCTGCCTTTTCCCCCGCTTCATTTCCCTCTGCTTCCTTTTCCTCTTCTTCTACATCTTTCTTCTCATTTTCCTTCTCCTCTTCCTCCTCCTATGTATTTTCCTCCTTCTCATTTTCACCCTCCCTCTTCCTCCCCCTCCTCTTCATTTTTCTGCTCCTCCTTCACATCTTCCTCCTCATTTTTTTCCTTCTCCTCCTCCTATGCATTTTTCTGCATCCGCCCCTGTTGTAGTCTTCATTATTTTTGGTACCAACAAATAGCCTGCACCCTTTAATCTAAGTAGTTGTAGGGGATCATCATTTATCAAAAGATTGCTCAAATACTGTGCGAGACCATTCAGTGCTTTAAATGTCTATAGTAGTATTATATAGAAAATGCAAGATTTAATTGGGAGCCAGTGTGGACTAATTAAAACAGGGGTGATGTGGTCATATTTCCTGGTACTGGTGAGGACTGAAGTTTATTTAGCATAGCATAGCATAGCATAGCATAGCATAGAATAGAATAGAATAACCTTTATTTGTCACACATACGTTACAGCACAGTAAAATACTTTTCTTCACATTTCCCAACTCCCAACTGACCAATCTATGGTCAGAGCACATGGACAGCCATGTTACAGCACCCCTGGAGAACAGATCCTCAAAGGAAAGATGAGTCAATAATTACACCAAGTTGTTTTACTGCTGTACACACTGAGACAGAAAGACTACCCAGAGATGCTACATAATCCCAAAATGTACTTCTAGCAGCATGTGGACCAAGTAACCCTTCCATCTAATACAAGTCAAGCAGAAGGAAGTTATCAAGCATCCACTGTCTAATGTTCTTTACAAACTCCTCAAAATTGTTCAGGTGTTCTTCTCCTCCTCTTCATTTTTTCCTTCTTTCAGTCCTCATTTTCCTCCTTCTCATATTCCATCTCCTTCTTTTTCTCATCGTCCTTGTTTTTCTCCTCCTTCAGATTCTCCTTTTTTATTTCTGCATCTTTATCACCCTCCATTTCCCCCATTTCTTTTTGTATTCACATCCTCCTCCTTCCTCTTCTTCATTTTTGCATATGTCTTTCTTTTCCTCCTTCTCCTTTTTTCTAATTTCTTTTCATCCTCCATTATTTTCTTAACTTTACTCTTTTACTTCTTTCTTCATTCTTTCTTTCTCTCAACAGTTTTGCTATTGTAGTATATGCCAGTACATTTATTACTACTTTTGCGTGTACATTGAAATAATCAGTTGAATTTATTATTTATTTAAAAGAAATAAAAAGAAAAAAAGGAAATAACTTGGTGATTAGGTGCAGTGTCAGACAGAGCCACGTTCTCTTCTCATTCATTTCCATATCTCCTCCTCACCTTGGGCTCAGGTAGGAGGGAACAGCACCACACTTTGTCCCTGTGTAAATAGGAGCTGCAATGAGACAGCATCTGAGAGATGGTCTCAGTACAGCAACACTCCCACTGCTCGCTGTCTCGTTCACACACAGCTCGCCATCTGTTTCTGCCCCACTCACAGCTCACACCTACCCCACAGGTGCCATCACATCCAACGCTAATCACCTACAAACTTCTGGCAAAGTTAAAGTCCACTCGGTGCTCCAAAGTCAAACCGTTTCAAACTAACTGAAATTGAACTTTTGTTGTGTAGTCGTCACGGGTGCACATCTCCAGGGCCGTGCTGGAGCAGTTCCTCGGGTTCGCGAAGTACCTGGACGGCCTGAGTCATGGCGCGCCTCTTCTCAAGCAGCTCTGCGACCACATCCTGTTCAACGCTGCTATCTGGATCCATACTCCAGCTAAGGTAAGGGAATCTCCGTCGAGTCACAGTCTCCTCTTGGGTACTAGCTGTTTGTTTATAGGTTTGTTTATAATCCAGTGGCAGGGAGTGCATTTCAAACCCAGGCCTTCAGTGGTGTCCTACCTGTCAATTCACCTCTTAATACCATCATTTAGATGCCACGGCTTTCCAAATCATCAACATTAAAGAGAAACGCAGTGTAACAGAGCACTGCATCACAGACAGGAATCTCATACAGCGAGAATAAAAGTCATTACGAAAGCACAAAACCCAATTAACACAATTCAACACGTCTCCTTTCACTGAAGCCACAACCGCAACTCCAGCATACATTATATTGAAATATATTAAATTCCTTAAAGGAATTAAATTTATATACACAGTACAGACCAAAAGTTTGGACACACCTTCTCATTCAAAGATCTTTTCATTTTATTTTCATGACTATGAAAATTGTAAATTCACACTGAAAGCATCAAAACTATATATTAACATATGTGGAATTATATATGGAATTATATACATAACAAAAAAATGTGAAACAACTGAAAAATGTCATATTCTAGGTTCTTCAAAGTAGCCACCTTTTGCTTTGATTACTGCTTTGCACACTCTTGGCATTCTCTTGATGAGCTTCAAGAGGTAGTCACCTAAAATGGTCTTGAAGTCCTGAAGGAGTTCCCCGAGAGATGCTTGGCACTTGTTGGCCCTTTTGCCTTCACTCTGCGGTCCAGCTCACCCCTAAACCATCTCGATTGGGTTCAGGTCTGGTGACTGTGGAGGCCAGGTCATCTGGCGCTGCACCCCATCACTCTCCTTCTTGGTCAAATAGCCCTTGATGCCTTCAATGTGAATCTACAATTTTCATAGTCATGAAAATAAAGAAAACTCTTTAAATGAGAAGGTGTGTCCAAACTTTTGGTCTGTACTGCGTATATATATATATATATATATATATATATATATATTTTAATTCAATAAATTTTTATTTGGATAGCTTTTTTAACAATTAACATTATCTCAAAGCAGCTTTACACATATAATGTGGTGATAAAAATTGATATTAAGTGTAAACAAGCCAATGGGGACTGTGGCAAGGAAAAACTCCCCGAGATATCAAGGAAGAAACCTTGAGAGGAACCAGACTCAAGAGGGAACCCCGTCCTCATCTGTGTGGCACCGACTATCCATTTATTACAGATAAACGATAAACGATGTTGAGGTGCAGTGATGGTGATCAGATGCAAACTGTAGTCCTGAGTCAGTGTAGCAGACTGTTGACATTAACTACAGTCCAAATCCATCCTCAATGCTTTGGTTCTTACTCCAGAATTTCAAGGAACCACCCAAGGGGTTGATGAGAAACCATCCCCAGCTGCACAGAGTGGCCTCCAATCGAAGAGGACACTATCCAGGGCAGACCGAGACGAAGTGTGTAGATCCGCAGGACTTTTTATATACCCTTCCACTTTTAACTCAGCATTACTAATTAAATGAAAGTTGAAGATATCAGTTCTATCAGCTTCATGACTGCAGTTTTCCAGTTAGAGAAGCAGTCAGTGCATTGAAAATAAAACTTCTTATACATGTTACTTGTGGGCTTTTGCCACCAGGAGGTGGACAAATCTTAAATATTTCGGGCGGAAACGAGAGAAAATAACATTTTTGCTGGAGCAGGACAGAAGAATCCGTACTCCACAGGTCTCTAGGCCCAGTTGGCTCAACCGTTTTGTTCTGCACCTAAACATGATCACTGCATCCTCATCCACATTACTACAAAATACAGAGAAGTTTCTAGGTTTGATGGTGCATATTTGAAAGGTCTAGTTGTGTACTGTCTACACACTGACTACACATCCATCAATACACATATTAGGAACTAGTTTGAGAAGACATTTCGAGGAAACACATTTGAATAAATAAATATGCATGGATTCTTCATCTGAATGTCTGAATGTCCTCAATAATCTGGATTATTTTTTTTTACTCCGTTTTGGCTCCTGTTCTCAACAAGGTGACTTTTCCCTACGAAAATGTCGTGTTCAGAAAACCAAGTGGAAAACAAAAACAGTGAGGTATTTGTAGTCATGTGACCCATTCTATTCACTCGCAACTGATATAAATTCGAAGTATATGAAGTGTCAGAGTGTATAGCGTCTTTACGCACACACAGCATGGGCATGCGAGCGGAAATGTTTTGGAAAATTCTTGTGTAGACAGATTTTTTTTTAAGCCGAATTTCTTTGATCCGTTCAGACATAGATTTTGCCTGATCAGCAGTTTTGCTATACAACTTTTCCATTCGTTCAGACAGGATGTTGCCTGTTTTGCTTTATGTCCTTAATAATCTGTAGTAGCTGCTCAATAATATATTTAATAACAAGGCGTGACATGTATGCTTTTTTGTCTGGTTTTTGAATAACGAGGTATATGTTTTGGCAGGCACACATGTAGCACCAATCTTCAAAACACCCTAAGGAACTTTTTCTGGTTAATGCATTTACATTTATAGCAGATGCTCTTATCAAGAGTGATCTACAGTTATTTTTTTCTAGCTAACTAAGCAGTTGAAGGTTAAGGGCCTTGCTCAGAGGCCCAGCAGTGACATAGTGGTGCTGGGATTTGAACTCGCAACATTATGATCCAAAGTCTAACACCTTATCCACTAAGGTTTCCTATTTATGAGCAAATAAAAACATAACTGGCCAATCCACCAATCAGGGTCGAGCGCACGCTCTGTATTGACGTGTTTTGATTGGCGCTTGGTGTATCTATTTATCACCAACATACAGTTCAGCCACAGTTCAACAGCAAGCAGAACATTTAGAGAGAAATAAACGATGGAAGATACTCCAGACTCGAACTCACCACAACACATGTGACCTCATTTGATTTGATTTAAGTAGTTAAAAAGTAGGTTTTGAGCTCCTGATTATTGTAATAGATATCAATCAGTGTTGACTCATTAATATCATTCTATTAATAGATTGTTGTGCTGAGAGTCACAGAGTCATTGCAACAGTCTTGAGACAAAAATTATCATAGTGTCATGGTGCGAGCGAAACAGAAGGAGTACAGCTCGCTCGGGTTTTAATGACCAGTACGAGAGAGAGAGATACACACAAGCACATGCACACGCGCGACACACACACATGGCAGTCCTTCGTTTGAGAGAGAGTCCGAGGTGCGCTTTGGGAAAAGCGTAGCTGACCCGAGATACACCGGGAGGAGAAACGCAGCCGGTACGGGATTCTGGAGTCCGAATGGAACGGATGAGAGGAATCCTGTGTGACCCCGGACCGCGCAAACATAACCCTCACTCGAAGTCCAACATATAATAACGAACAGGGAGTGAATGTGAGTAAGGGGGTTTATGTAGGAGCGAGGTGGAGTGATGATAAGCTTCAGGTGTGCCTCGTTAAACCTGGAGCTTCAGAGAGAGTGGAGGCATGAGTGATGATGAGCTCCAGGTATTCGTGGTTATACCTGGAGCTCTAGGGAGAGTAAGGGCATGGAAAGCCACCAAAGGGGGCGTGGCAGGTGGATCCCTGACACATAGGAACATTATTGCCATAATAAAGAATAGTATTTTGGTACATTTGAAGGCAAATTTTTTCTGACCTTTACTCAAGTGAAATTTTAATGGAGCATTTTGTACTTTTTCTGGAGTCATATTTTACAGAGTGTACTTTGTCCACCATTGGGTCCCCTGGTGGTCTAGTGGTTAGGATGCGGCGCTCTCACTGCTAAGGCCCGGCTTGGATCCCCGGTCAGGCAACCAACCCCAGCCACTCTTAGTGCCGGTCCCAAGCCCAGATAAATGGGGAGGGTTGCATTAGGAGGGGAATTCAAATCAAACATGCGGATGATCCGCTGTGGCGACCCCCTGATGGGAGAAGCCAAAAGAAAGTTTTTTACTTTGGTCACCATTGATCACAGCACATTTGTCTCTTTTACAGTTTGTTGTTTTCAGTAGGAATAGTCAGTATTTCAAAGCCCAATTCATTTTTACAGGTTGCGAAGGTGTACATAATCACTTTTTTTCAAATAAGTATTATTTCCAAAGACTAATTGGTTATAGTGGTGTGCCGTCAATAAAGTTTTTTACTTTGGTCACCATTGATCACAGCACATTTGTCTCTTTTACAGTTTGTTGTTTTCAGTAGGAATAGTCAGTATTTCAAAGCCCAATTCATTTTTACAGGTTGCGAAGGTGTACATAATCACTTTTTTTCAAGAAAGTATTAGCAGGTCACGGTCCAAAGACTAATTGGTTATAGTGGTATATTTGCCTTTTTTACCCACGTTCATATGAAGCCGTCAAAACAAAGGTGCGTGCCGGAGCAACAGCTGAATATTAATTCTATCTGCAAACGGCTCCAATTAGACTCGAAAAGCCGGCACTTTTTAAAGTGGCACTTAATCTCGCACCCGAGTCGAGAGAAAAATGATCTCTTTTTACTGTCTTGTCCAATTTCTACACGATAACAATGTATTGCTTGTTGTCTCCGTTGCTTGTTAAAATCAGAAGGAAAGCATCTTTTTTTTTTTTTTTTTTTTGAGATGCTAAAAGATTGCAATTTGGCCCTTCGAATGCCGTAATGACCCGTGAAGGAACTGATGAGGCGTTCTGAAAGTGGGACGGTGGTGTGTGTGTGTTTGTGTGTGTGTCTGGACTCGGCTGAACGGCCATGCCACGGGGGCCTGCCGTGAATAAATCACAGAGGCATGGAAAAAAATGCAGAAGACGAGTAGAAGAGTAAAGGAGAGAAAGAGTGTGTGAGGGGAAAAAAAGAGAGAGAGAGAGAGAAAAAGAGAGGGAAATATTGTTGGGTCTCTGGAGGCCAAGCGCAATTCAGAAACTGAAAAAAGAGGTTGAGCGATACAGACAAGATGATGCTAGAAATGAGAGAAAAAATTAAAGTAGATCAATTGCAGTTAATAAATTGAAGCTGAGTCGTCTGTAGGTCTAAATCAAGCTGTCTAGCCGTCTCTCCGGAACAGACAAGTGTCTCAAAGTGCAGCTCCCTTAACATCCTGTGGCATATCCGTTATTGACGGCACCGGGCCGGTTCTCGCGGGAGTTTTTCAAACTTGAAATTGATGAACTGTCTATCCTCATAAAGCAGTTCCCTCTTCCTCTGAGAGCAGTCCATCAATGATGTGCTAACCTCCAGACTTATGGCTTTCTCTTTTCATGTTTAATGCTTTGTGGATCAACCGCAACCCCAACCACAATGCTAATTGCCTTGTGGACGACCCCACACACCCATCACACACACTCTTCACCTCTCTACCATCAGGAAAGAGGTTCCAGAGCATTCAAGCCTCACGTTTTTTGTGCTTATATTTACAATTACACTCTTCCTTACAGTTCTTTTTTGCCCATTGTACTGTTTAACACATTATACAGCAGGTTTACTGGTGGCGCTATTTTGTCTATTGTGTATCTGACGAAAAAAATGACGATATTAGCTTCATGACTCTTGGATGGTTTTTGGAAAAAGTCGATGCTGGTCGACGTTCTGACGCGTTGATAACATGATTATTAAAATATACCGACAACGTTTGTAGACACCTGACCTTAAGATTGGTATGCAAATTTAGTCCACATTTCCGGTTATAAGAACCTCCGCTCCTCTTCCAACTCATTTATCCACAAAAGCATTGATAAAGACAAGAACAACAACCACTCCCCCACATCTGCCCCAGCTCTGCACTCTGCACCATGCTCTAGATTGTTCTAGATTGTCTGCAATCTGAATATGTTGCCTTAGTTTATATTATATGTGAAAATGACTCCAGAGTGGAAAGATTTTCATGAGAAGAGACCGGTAATGAAAAGTTATTTTACTTCCAGGTTGGGTTTTGGATCTTAGATTGGAAATATTGTGCACTTAAAGGCTTTGGTTATTTTTTTTCTTGTTAGATTTGAATTATTATTACACTTTCTGTGATTAAACGAGAGAAAAATAGAGAAACAAATAGTCATTTTCTCTTTTTTTGCATGTGTTCAGAGCCAATAAACAGTTGTTTCCTTTAATAAAAAAAAATGAATGATTGTACATGTGTATTATCTGCACCTTACATTTCAATATCAGACGTATTTTAGCTAATTGGCTGCAGTTGACATAAACTGGGTAAGATGCCTGAACTAATCTTTCTAAAGAAGCTGATATTGTAACGTCTCTCAGTTTTTAATCTACGACCTTCATGGTCTTCTTGGATACACTCCTTTATCTTCACATTCATTAACTGGATCTAGTTCATTTATAATGAGTTACAGTAGATTAGCACAAATTGCCCTCAAAAGCGATATTCCTGCTCATTTCATTTCCATTTGTTCTGAATCAGTTGGTTCAGATAAAGAGTTTTATTAAAGAGTTAATAAATTCCAGTCATGGAGTGTTTTCAAGGGTTTTAATAGCAATGAATGAATAAAATCTATTTGTGTTTGTTCTACAGGTGCAGCTGTCGCTCTACACGTACCTGTCAGCCGAATTTATCGGCACTGCGACGATCTACAACACCATCAGGCGTGTGGGAACCATTCTGCAGCTCATGCACACTCTGAAGTACTACTACTGGGCTGTTAACCCTGCACCCTGCAGCTCCATCACTCCCAGAGGCCTGGGTAAGGCTTCTGATCCACACACACACACACACACACACACACACACACACACATATATCTACAGCCATGTCTATACACATAGAAAGCATGTTTAAAGGATTCGTAGAATTTGACTGATGCAGTAAGAAGGTGCGGCTGATTTTTTACTAATTATTTATTGCCATTTAGTGTATAGTTACTTTATAACATGTGGTTATTGCTTATAATATGCTGTTTTTGTATTATTTTTTGTATCAATTAATGCAGCACACACAGTTTTATAAAAAATAAATAGATAAATAAAAGAGGCAAAATTAAAACCTTGAACGCTTTTCTTTACTCAGAAACAGTAGAAGGTGGAAGCTTAGTGGTTAAGTGGTTAAGATCGAATGGTCACAGGTTAAAATCCCACCCCCAATGAGCTGCCACTGCTGGGTCCTTGATCAAGGCCCTTAACTCTCACCTGCTCAGTTGTAAGTCGCTCTGGATAAGGGCATCTGCCCAATGCCATAAATGTAAAAGGTTCTCATGAATTTGCGGGGTTACATTCTAAGACCCCTGTGAGATCTGAAAATTAGCTAATTTTGGTCGCACCCCCCACAGCCCCAATGGTACCTTAGTGAATTCATCTAGACATTCTTCTTCTTTCAGCTTCTCCTTTTAGGAGTTGCCACAGTGGATCATCCGTCTCCATACCCCCCTGCCCTCTACATCTGCCTCTTTCACACCAACTACCTGCATGTCTTCCCTCACCACATCCATAAAACTCCTCCTTGGCCTTCCTCTTTTCCTCCTTCCTGGTGGCTCCATCCTCAGCATTGTTCTACCAATATACCCCATGTCCCTCCTCTGCACATGTCCAAACCATCTCAATCTCGCCTCCCTCACCTTGTCTTCATCCTAAAGTACAAACAGTACATACTACAGTCCCTCTAATAAACTCATTTCTAATCCTGTCCATCCTCATCACTCCCCATGAAAACCTCAACATCTTCAGCTCTGCTACCTCCAGCTCCACCTCCTGGTTTTTACTTAATGCTACTGTCTCTAATCCATACAACATCTCTGGTCTCACCACAGTCCTATAAACTTTCCCTTTCACTCTCACAGATGCTCTTCTATCACAAATTACTCCTGCTATCACTCTTCTCCACCCACTCCACCCTGCCTGCACTCTTTACTTCACTTCTCCAACACACTCTTCATCATTTTGCACTGTTGACCCCAGGTACCTGAACTCCTCCACCTTCTCCACCTCTTCTCCCTGCAACCGCACCCCTCCACTGCCCTCCCTCTCATTCACACACATGTACTCTGTCTTATTCCGACTGAATTTCATTCCCCTTCTCTCCAGCGTGTACCTCCACCTTTTCAGGCTCTTCTCAACCTGCTCACCACTCTCACCACAAATAACAATATTATTCGCAAACATCATAGTCCACGGAGACTTCTGTCTGACCTCATTCTTCAACCTGTCCATCACCACTGCAAACACGAAAGGGCTCAGAGCTGATCCTTGATGCAGTCTGCCCTTCACCTTGAACCAGCCTGTTGTTCCTACTGCACACTTCACTGCTGTCACACTGTCCTCATACATGTCCTGCACCACCCTCACATACTTCTCTGCCACACCAGATTTCCTCATATAATACCACAACTCCTCTCAAGACATTGTCACTTTGAAACAATAATGTGTTTTAAAGATTTGAATGAAATTTGTTAGTGAAAACAGTTTAAAATGTTATTCCTAATGTTTCTGAACATTTGGTGAATTTTAAGATAATCCACAATTTGCTGTTAGTTAGGTTCCAAATGAGAACCCGCGAGTTATCAGAGTTCAACTGTATTTATAAAAAAATAGTAAACTAATCACTAAACATTTGTTTTAACTGATGCGTCTCAAATCAAGCACCGGAATCCGCCATGATGCCTACATCCGGCAATCAAAACTGTCCGTGTGGAAACAAAAACAAATGTCCTGTTTGTTGTCCCGATGATTAACATAATTTAAAAGAATATAATTTCTTTAAAAGCATCTGGAAGGATATTTTGTCTTCATGCTCTATGTTGAGAATGGTTTCAAGAATAATAAACATTCATCTGCATAAAGCATCCATATTTAATACATTAAAAACTGATAAAAATGTGCGATTAATATAAATATATAAATAGAAATCTTTCGGTGTTATGCTAATGAAGGTGGATACAATCAGGGGAAAGATATGAACGCTTTGTTATTATTAAAGGTCCGAATACAGAACCGTAAAAAACAAGCAGGTCAGGCGATCTGCAAACAATGTAAGAACGTGAATGTAAAACCAACACGAAAATAAAATTCT
>MU551535.1:44780-47616 GCA_024362625.1 Silurus asotus | reverse complement strand
ATCTATCTATCTATCTATCTATCTATCTATCTATCTATCTATCTATCTATCTATCTATCTATCTATCTATCGATCTTTCGATCTTTCGATCTATCGATCTATCTTTCTATCTATCTGTCTCTCTCTCTGTCTGTCTGTCTGTCTATATATCCATCCATCCATCCATCCATCCATCCATCCATGTCTGTCTGTCTGTCTGTCTGTCTGTCTATCTATCTATCTATCTATCTATCTATCTATCTATCTATCTATCTATCTACCTACCTACCTACCTACCTACCTACCTACCTACATGTCTGTCTTAAGGTTTTGACTCTCTTTTTGATGGATCCTTATTTAAGGGGAATTGTTTATGTACTGTAGTGTAAACTTAACAAAAATTGTGAATTACTTGTCATAAATGTTTTTATTTACTACTTTAAATGAATTATACAATAATAAAATCGTTTTTCCAAAATTTTGGTCATTTATACGTACAAACTTTCGAGCCACTCATGGCTTCTCCCGAACTATCAGATTTTACACGAGGTATTCTCAGTCCTGTTCCAAATAAAAAGTTGCAAACTATCGAGGTCACGAGTATCGAGGTGACACTGTATAAATATGTAAATATATATCAATATATAAATACAGGTAGTTCACTACTTAAGTTGGAGATACGCTACGACGACCCCATCGTGAGTCAAAAATATTGTAAATCGAAGAAGGTACTATGACTGTGACAGTCTTTCCTGCTTCATGCTGAGTTATACTTTTCATTCGCTGCTCTAAACTGATGACTTCCCTCTACTTTTTTTTCACTACAAGCAGGAGACATACTTGGGCGCCTTGAAGACAAGCTTTTATCACTAAAATTGCTGTTTGAAACAGATAAAAATACACTCTGAGAAACATTACTTGCTAGCGAGAAATCGTACGCTGCTGCCTGTTGCACAAAATGTTCAATATTTGTACAATTTAGTTGTATCGCTCTTGGCGTCGTAAAATCGTAAGTCAAACCATCGGAATTTTGGGACCATCTGTGTAGCATATTATTCCATACATTGTTATTTTGAATTTGAATGGGATTATGGTTCTAAAAATGTATAAAACCCAAAACAGATAAAACTTCATAGGGGCCCTGCTTTTAATCTGAACCATGATTTTAAATGAGTTCCTTGAACTGTTTTGGGTTAAATATAATAATATTAATTCAATTTGACTCTTCAGTTCGAAATCTCACTGACGGCATATTTGCTATAGATATTTAATTAATAGATAGAATATTCTCTGTCTCTCTTTTTCTTTCTCCTAATCAGTGCGTCTAATTTGCTCACGATCTGTCCCTCTTTTCACTATGGATCAGCTGAGCTTCAAATCAAATGGAGCAAAGTACCTTGTTTTTTTTTTTTTTTTTTTTGGAAAGTAGTTTCAATAGATATACTGTAGGTAATGGAAATAAGCTGATCATTTAATAAGCTGTATTTCTGTAGAAAGTCATAAAACGGAGTGAGAAAATTGCTTCAAATTGCCTTGTCGTCTTCTGACAGTTCATTAAAAATATAATGCATACTGGCAGCCTGCATTATAGCATTTGGCTAAGAATATATAACACACCCACTCACACACACACAAACACATTGTGTCAGCAGCAGACAATAACTCACAGGACAGAAAGACACTAAGTGGAGCCTTGATGAAGTACAAAAGAATTTGCTGAAGAATTTATCCCTTGCCTGCTAAGTAGGTGATCCTCCAATCAGACGGCTTTACATTGATTTATCTCCCACTTGTTGGTCCCCTTTGTCTTTTCCTGTGAGGGATGGGGAAGGAAAGAGACAGCTCTGGACCATAATAAAGTGTTCAATTACTGCAACAAAGGCAGGCGTTTAAGAGAGGAACAATTCTGTTTGGAAATAGCGTCTCTCTCTTTCTCACTTTCTCTCTCTCTCTCTCTCTCTCTCTCTCTCTCTCTCTCTCTCTCTTTCTCTCTCTCTTTTTTTCCCCTTTTCTCTTTCTCCTGGTACTCAGCACTATCTTTAAATTAAACCCATGCATCACTGGAACACAGGAGCCGTTTTAGTTATGTATCTCCGAGTCTTAAGGTATAAAATCATTGCATTGTGTATCTTGTGGCATAAAAAAAAAATCCATTTTGCCTGGTTGCATTGACATTTACTTCTTAACTACTCATTCTTGTTTCCTTAATGTTATGTCACGGCTGGTTACAGCCAATGAGCTCCCAGGATTTTCTTCTATACGCTTGCGGAAAGCAGATCACCTGACCCTGGGGGGTCCGATTCAATTCAAACACTACCCATAAAACACACGGCATAAATAAGCAATATCCAGTGAGCAGGAGCGTGGCGTGGTTATACTGGTGATTTGGCCACAGGCAATTTGTAGGTAATCACAGTATAATCACACTACTGCGTGTGTGAGATTGCTTTCATACAACAGTTCTGTATAGACAATGTTTTTTTTAGACATTTTTATTTAATTTTACTCTAATAACAGAAGTTCCTATGAGCCACATTTGGTTTATCGTATATCGACAAGCTGACTTTGGATCTTACATTCCATTAAAGCGGCCATTACTTCTTCCTTTTCATCTTCAGCTGCTGAGCTGTCATACTTTAAACCAGAAGGTATATTTCTAAAATAATTTCTATGGGAATCCTAAGAGGCCATCAATTCTGATGTCTAAATATATAATATTTTTTGAAGAAAAAAAACTAGAACGAAAAAATATTATAATGCAGGACCTTGTAGTACTTCTGTAAATATCAGTATAGGAAGTACAAGTCAAGTCAAGAGGCTTTTATTTTCATTTCTACTATACACAGTGGTACACAGT
>MU551535.1:14780-39780 GCA_024362625.1 Silurus asotus | reverse complement strand
GGAGTAAAAGAAGATGAACTCCAGAGCATACAGAACTATCTCTTGACAATGAATGAGGTAAGTCTGCTCTGCTCACACACACGTTTCTGATACTGACAGGTATTGAACAGCTTCACTATTTGAAGTACAGTGTTGTTTTTTACGGTCAATGCACGAGTTTTTATTACAAAATGTATAAAGGGTCCAAACCAGGAAGTGCAGCAACGTTAGAAAAAGAGAATATGAAGCAGGGGACAACAAGGCTGGGAATTTAAAGATGGAGAAATACTTGGTGTAAGGGAATGATAAAGCAAGCTGGATAAGATGTTAGACTCCTGATCGGGAAGGTCACAGGTTCAAATCCCAGCACCACCAAGCTGCTACTGTTGGGCCCTTGGACAAGGCCCTTAACTGTAAGATCATTGTAAGTCTGCCAAATGCTGTAATCATTGGCTTGTCACAGGATGGATAAAAGAAAAGTTAAGAATTACAGGAAAGGCCCCTCTGGTGGTCTAGTGGTTAGGATGCGGCGCTCTCACCAGTGTGGCCCGGGTTCGATCATCGGTCAGGGAACCGAGGGCACTTTTAGTGCCGGTCCCAAGCCAGGATAAATGGGGAGGGTTGCGTTAGGAAGGGCATCCAGTGTAAAAAAATGTGCCAAAACAAACATGCGGATGATCAGCTGTGGCGCCCCCTAATGGGAGAAGCCAAAAGAAAGTTTAACATAAGAATTACAGGAAAGGGGTGGAGTTAGGCTAAAGTCATAAGAATAGCACATGATGGGAAGTGAACTCGATTATTATTACGATTAGTTTTCTTCTTCTTCTTCTTCTTCTTCTTCCTATTATTATTATTATTATTATTATTATTATTATTATTATTATTAATAAAGCATTTGGCTAACACCAGAGATTTATACAGACAAGCTCAATTCCACCACCCATGAAAAAGTTGGATTTCTTCCTTACAATGTGAAAGACTTCTATTAAGGTTAACTACTATAACCTCTTGCTTTAACTGCAATGACCTGCATAGATAATGAAATGAATTAATGTCCCCTTTCTAACCTTTTCCCTGTTTCAGTTAGCATATATTTACCACAGGTACTGTTTATTCCATCTGTGACCAAGTCTAAATAAATGATCATTAATTCAGCTGCAGCATGAAACACGGTGATGAAGGTGATGAATGTTGAGGTTTAATGTAAATGGCACTTTTCAAACCCACCATTCAAAACGATGAGAATTAGCATTTGAGAATATATTTGCATAGCAAGCGCTTATTACTGAGTGACAGAATGCTGAGGGTGGTGATTTGTTCATGGTAATATATCTAAGGGAAATAAATGAAATTTGACTTATTCTGTAAGAATTCTGCAGCATCTGTTTTAAGATTTGTGAATGAGAAACTCAGTGCTAATACTGCAATTAATGTTACATCCAAGTTTAGGGTTAAGCCGAAATCTAGCAAAATCTAGCTTTTTTTTGTTACAAAATCAATACATGAAATAAAATCTTTTTCCTCTTGACTAGATGTCAATATATTGCTGTGATGTCTGGTGTGTTTGTATCAGCGAACCTAGAAATTGCTAAATGGTATGTTTTCATGATTCCTCATCTGGACTGTTTGTTGCACTTTGCTGTATCGAAGATGACGGAGGTGGTGGTGTTTTGATTACAGCGAACCTCAGCATTATTCAAAATCTGCTCATACTGAACATTTCAAAACACGTCGTACTTTTTGTGTTTAATCTTATCTCCTCTGTATATTGTGAAAATTTATATTCCCACTTTATTACAGAGCGACAGAATGCTGAGCGTTGTGATTTGTAATTCTGCAAAAGGCGTTTAAAAATTTGTTCTAAACAAACAAACAAAAATTCAGCGTACTTTTACTATTATTAATGCAATTAGCAATGCAGTATTGCTGCATCTATTGTTATTAGTACTACACAATATTTTTCTAGTATAACTACTAATAATTTATTGCTATTTTTAATAGTAAATCATAAGTTATTATTAAATCATAGTAAATTAATGTATTATTGCGTATACTACTACTACTCAATTGTAGCTATTACCACATGTATTGTTTTTCCTCTTACCACTACTCTGATGCTACTACTGCTATTAATATTAATAATAATAATAATGCTTTTTATTTCATGGCGCCTTTCAAAACACCCAAGGTCACCTTACAGACAATATACAGGTCATTGCATAAAACAGAACACACAACAGAAAAGCATATGCATATAAGATTCATTTAAATATCAATAAAACATTTTATAAAAAGGCCTGTATAAAAAGATATGTTTAAAGACGCTTTTTAAAGGTCAACATGCACTCGCTATTGCGAACATCAAGGGGAAGAGAGTTCCATAGTCGGGGGGCAGCATAACTAAAAGATCTGGCACCCATGGTAGTCAGTCGAATCCGAGGTGCCACAAGAGAAATTGAAGATGAAGATCTAAGTGCGCGTGAAGGAGTGTAGACATGAAGAAGTTGAGTAAGGTATTGTGGTGCAAGATTATGAAGTGCCTTATAAGTGAGTAGCAAGATTTTAAATTCTACCCTATACTTTAATGGAAGCCAGTGTAACTGCTGAAGAACCGGAGAGATGTGAGCCGTATAAGGTGTTCTAGAGAGAACACGGGCTGCGGAGTTCTGAACCATCTGAAGTTTATTCAGCAATATTACTACTATTATTATTAATACTACTACTACTAATAATAATACTACTATTACTTTTACTACTACTACTACTTCTACTGCTACTGCTTCACTTACTACTTCTAATGCTGTAATGCAATTATTGATATTACATCTCCGACCACTACTACTATAAATATGACTAACTGCTACTCTGCTACTCTTGTTACAACAATATTAACTCAATACTACTGTTTGTGTTATCAAAAGTAGTAGTAGCAGTAATAATGGTAGTATAGTCGTCCCTCGATTTATCGCGGTTTAAATTTTCAATTTGGCACAAAACTTTTTCGTTTCGCGAATCGTCCCGATTTCGGTTCATGATAAGAAACAAGTAGCGTTGTTTATTCGTTAATGTGTTCTATGAAATCAAAAAAAGGGCGAAGTTAAAGTCATATGTCATCAAATTTAGCCAATGAAAATAAAGAATGCAGTGAAGTGTATCTTTAACTCCGCCCCCTTTTTTTTTTTTACATTATAGGACACTTCAACCAATAACGAAGCAGAGAAACTATGCATAGGCTACGCTACAGTACTGCACTGTACGACAGTACTCAATATAAATGATATTTGTACGAATTTACACAACATTCACCTCGCTATATTCTTGCCAATGTTCTCTGTGTGTGTTTAAAGAGTGTGGGAGGAGAGTTTCTGGCTTAAACAATACAAATAAAAAAATGTGTCGTGCTAAATTCGTTTTTCGCCGTCTACTACTGCTATTACTACTATTATTATTATTAATACTACTTCTATTATGACTATTACTTTTAATACAGTTACTACTTCTATTACTGCTGCTACACTTACTTCTTCTAATGCTATAATGCATCTATTTACTATTACTTCTAATCTTATGACTGCTCCTTTTATAACTGTTACCCCTATTACTAATGCATTATCACTACCTCTGTTACTTCAACTACTACTACTATAAATATGACTAACTGCTACTATTGTTACAACACTATTACCTTAATATTAATATAAATTATAAATAATAATATAATGTGATATTATTAGTAGTAGCAGTAATAATGGTAGTAGTGACTACAGCTAATGCTATTAATACTACTGTTATAACAGTAATACTGCTACTTGTACTATTACTAGTGGTATAGGTGCAAGTACTGATCCTGCATTTGGAAGTAGTTTAAAATGCAGAATATTTAGTAGTTGCACTACAAAAAAAAGCACTTACAATAGTAGTAGTCGGAGTAATATTGCATTATTTGTAGCAAAATGTAGTAGCAGTCATTATTATTATTATTATTATTATTATTACCAGCTAGCTATTTCTACTCTTACAGCTGCTATTATGTATGCAAAGTACGACTGGATACTTATTATTATTATTACTACTTATTACTGTGAGTTATTACTATTTTTACCAGTACTACTACTACTACTATTGATGCACACTTTCTATTTTTAGGACGAGAACCTCCACGATGTTCTGCAGCTGCTCGTGGCTCTGATGTCAGAACATCCCGCATCAATGATCCCCGCCTTTGACCAGAGGAATGGCATCCGGTGAGTAAAACTGCCTTTAATCCTTTCTCGCACCATGAAGGGTTTGTACAGGACGCATGAATTATTCACCTTCATCTCCATAAGAACGTTCACATATTTCCATATTTATTTTCTTCCTGACAAGCAGCATCCTCCACCACCCCCTTCACCCTCTCCATGTGTCTATAAAATGAAATGTGAATGGATTTGATGAAGATTTTTCTTTGGGGAGGTGTTGGCTTTCACACATATTGCTTGTTATTGGTGTTAGGAAACAATTTTGTGACATTATGCACCTTTTGGGTATTTTGCCATTTCTTTCATCTCAACCGACAGCTTCCAGCATCCAGAAGGTGACACTCGCTGCTTGTGTTTTGTGCCGAATTACACAGAGACTTTATCACAAATTCTCAGCCCTGCTTAACCACATGCATTGGCTTTGGGTTGTTTTCATGCTGATGTTTTTGTTCAGAGTGGTCTACAAGCTGCTGGCATCTAAGAGCGAGAGCATTCGCGTGCAAGCCCTGAAGGTGTTAGGCTACTTCCTCAAGCACCTCGGTCACAAGTGAGTACAACTCAGTTTTAAAAGACATATATTCATGTAAGTAAATGCAATTAAGGAATAATAGATTACTATGTGTTTGTATCATAACCGGATTTGGGCAAATTGCATACTTTTCTAGACACACATTTTTTCTTTCCTAACTGGAACTGTTTATAATCCTGTGTTACGACTATATACACTCTATAGGTGTGTTTAAGAAATTCCCAAATAGAGCAATGAATGAGATAGATGTGCATGTACAGTATGTACAGTATAGCATTAATGTTCTCTATACATCTGGATGCGTTTCTTCCAGGGATTTCTGGTGTCAAGGATTAATATAAATTGCTCTTAGGTGTGGCCAAGTGTCTGAATGTGTGTGGGTGTGTGTGCATGTGTGTGTGCATGTGTGTGTGCATGTTTGCGTGTGTGTGTGCGTGTGTGTGCGTTCATTGTGAACTCTAATAAATCGGTGTCAGATTGAAAGTGTATAACTTCCTCACGCCTAGTTTTTTCTGGGACTGACTTGAAATCTACTGGGACCACAATAAAGGGCTTTTAAGAGATGGATGGGTGAAAAAAATCACTGAAGGAATGGAAAGATAGATGGATGAATGAATTTATGGATTATTACATGAAAATTGCAAACAAATAAAACACTTGGAATGAACAAATGAATAAATGAATGAATGAATGAATTATAAAAAATAAAATAAGTGAACTGATAACTGAAAATGAGTAAATAAATGAATGGATGGGTGGATGGATGGATGAAGGGCAAACAAAAACGTAGCTTATCTGGAATAAATGGACAGATGGATGGATGGATGTTTGGATTAAAAAGAAATAATTAATGCTAATTAAAATAACTCGTATCTAATAACTCATTAGAAATGAATGGATGGATAAATGAAAATGAGAAAACAAATAAAACATATCTGGAATGAATGAATGAATGAATGAATGAATGAATGAATGAATGAATGAATGAATGAATGAAATAAAACAAGCAAATAAAACAACTAGCGAAACAACCCAGCAGAATGGTTCTATATGGGGATAAATACCAGAAATCTGAAATGCATGAATAAATACATGCATTAAAAACACATAAAGCGAGAAAGTTATTGACAAATAGAACAAATGGATCAGTGAACGAATGAAAACAGCTAAATAAATGAAAGCTATTTCTACTGTCAGATGGTTAGCATTCTTTCAGCTAGGTCTGGCTAAGTCAAATATACCTTCTCCCTGCTCTATGAAATTTCTCTTGCTTCCTGGATTCCACCATTATCTCTAGTTAAGCTTTAAAACGAGAGCATTAGTAATATATAGGCATTGCAGTGTAAGGCTGCGATAAAAGCGAGACAGCATTGTGTATACGTCTTCTCCATTTGCATAGCTATCCATTATTGAGTACTGCTGTTGTGTTTGAAGACTCTGGAGTGTATTCGGTGTTGAGGTGGCAAACTGAGTGGCACCAGCTATTAGTCTGGTCTGTCCCACTGCACCTGTAGGCACTGCTACATTCTGATCTACTGCTCTGCTCTCACGCCTGAACAATGGGATTTTCGCGGATGCTTTGTCACACCGGGAACGGTGCTCCTTTCCCCTCAGCACGTGTCTCTAAGCAATGGGTGAAGATGGGAGTTGATTTGTTAGTTTGTCACCTGCGAGAAAAAAAGTGATGTTACCTGACACTGTGTTCGATTGCTATCGCAGCTTGACACACACCGAGAGAGTGTGCTGAGAGTGTGTGTGTTTGTGTGCTTGTTTTTCACAGGAGAAAGGTGGAAATCATGCACACACACAGTCTTTTTACACTTCTGGGAGAGCGGCTCATGCTGCACACCAGCACAGTGTCGGTAACAACCTACAACACGCTGTACGAGGTAACGCACCTCGCCGTTGTCTTCGCTCTGATTCACAAACACACACTTTTTTAAATCGACCAGTCATCATCAGTTACATTATTGTACTTTTTTTTTAAACTCTTCCCCTCTTTTTCAGATCCTGACAGAGCAGGTGTGTACACAGGTTGTTCACAAACCACACCCTGAACCCGACTCTAGCGTGAAGATCCAGAACCCGAGTAAGCGGCCGTCATCATTTATTTTTTTGGTTCAAATTAGTGTTTCTCAGTAAAGACATTTTATAGGTTTTGGGAAATATAATGTACAGTGGTACCTTGACCTACGAGTTTAATTCGTTCCGGGAAAACTAGTTTTTTTTACTAATTTTTTACTATCACTCCTGTACACTATGTATCCCTAAACTCATAATTGTTCACTTTTTCCTCTTTGCTTATCTTAATTTTCGTCACAATCTTGGCTTTCTGGCTTCGTTTCGCCATCTAGCTGCGGCGTCTCGAGCTCGTACCTCAATTTTTTGTTGTGTAACAAAGCAAAAAATCGGCCGAGTGCCCGCTTGTACCTCGGAAAACTCGTACATCAATGCACTCGCAGGTCAAGGTACCACTGTACATAAAATATGGTACCGGGAAGTTGGGAAATGCCTAATCTTTTTTCGGCTTTGAGACACATGCATGTTCCTTTAGTTTCAACGCTACAATTCAGGAAAGACTCAAAAAACAGGATAAAAGTTGTTACCCCCACACAGTCACACAAGGAAGCGGAATGGTTGGTTATTTTGGAGCAGGGAAGGTTAGAGAATTTTTCAGGGTGAAAGGAAAACTGAACCAACATGGCAACCATTCCATACTTGCAGACACCATGCAAATCCATCTGGACTGGACAGCGTACATCATTGTAAGAGTGATATCTCATTGAATGACCTGCCCAGTCACCTCACCTAAATCCTATTGAACTGCATGGGAACTCAATCACAAATAAAAAAATCTCCAACTAGTAAAGAAAACCTTTGGCAAGTTTTACAAGAGGCACAGTAAAGTATTTCAGCTGAATGTTTGGAGAAACGAACCGTTCAGATGCCGAGAATGTGTAAAGCTGTCATTCATGCTAAGGGAGGATTTTTTACTAAAAATAACGTGGAACATCTGTACATTTATAGATTTGTTTGATTAAAGGAAAAATCTTAATACCTTTACATTTGCTAATTTGTTTCATAGAGACAACAAAAACATGCTTGTGTCTCTGTAAGAAACCTATAAGACGAGGTGTATCCCAACTTCTGACACTGAACATGCCATTTGTATAGACATAAATGTAGCTTAATGTGCAATAAACATACAAAGACCTATTAAAATAGGCATCACCTGTGTTGTGTAATGAAAAATGACACTAAACAAAATCTAAAATTACCAGAAACATGAACAAGATACATTTACACAGGTAATAACACCTTGGAAAGACAAGCAAGGGAAAAAAGAATTAAGATAAATACCTGCGATTATCAAGTGTCAAAAAAGAAAAGTCCTGTGGCATAAAGAAAAGCCGACTTGACTTGATAAATGTCACACTCATTTAATTTAAGCCTATTGTTATTAGCAAGGGCCAGCAAAAGAGATGTTTTTTTTTTTCCTCAGGCAATCTACCTCATTATCATTCGCGCTCACATTGGTAAATAAGTTTGTATGTATAATTGTTAAGAATGATCACACTATTCTATGCTTGCTAGGATAACTGGTTGATTCATAAACACACCATTTTTTCACACAGGCTTTGTGATCCGTTAATCTAACGCATAAGTATTGTAAAATAAATCTTTATCCGTAACATTAAATTTATATCAGGAATGCCATATCTTTGGGACACACAGAAATCCAAAAATCAAAGTATTTATCTGTATTTTCATATCAACCTAAAAAAAAAAAGAGTAAAGAATTCTTAAGGTTCTCTTTGATGTATCTCAGTGATCCTGAAGGTGGTGGCCACGCTGCTGAAGAACTCGACACCCAGCGCTGAGCTGATGGAGGTGCGGCGTCTCTTCCTCTCAGACATGATCAAACTGTTCAGCAACAGCCGTGAGAACAGACGGTGAGGTTCAGCTCCTTCCTCCCCTGCCACATACAGCAACAATTAGCCACCTGATGAATGGAACAAAGAAATTGAGAGAGTGGGATGCTGTTCTCTCTTGATGTTCTATATTTAATCCCCCTCCCCCAGCCATGGTGCTAAATCTTCCATGAATTTGCAGCATGTTTTCCTATAAGCAGATTGTTTTCATACACGCACACACTCATAGACACAACCACAACCACCACCACGCCCATCCCCCACACACGAATACATACACTTATATTCATGGGTATGTCATAGGCAATGGTAATGTTCGTGACAGCTGTGTGCAGCTTCACTGCCAAGTGTCAAGTAGTCCATCAGTCCTGCACTGACAATTGTGAAGGCTATTATCATGACACATCATCATTCTCATCTGTAAAATTCGAGTCAGAAATGATGCTCCAAGATTTTCCAAGACTCTGATGGTTCCCTTCCAGCACCTCTGTGCTTCTCAAGTGTCCAAACCACCTGACAGGTACATGATTTATCATTTAAGGCTGTAAGCTTTTAATTTGTTTTCCCCCTTGCATTATTTTTATTTATTCAATTCTTGACTCAGTAATCGATTTGCTTTTTAAAATTTAGTTAAGTATAATATTCCAAACAAAACACACTTAAGTAAAAGTAAAATCAGATTTTTAAAAAGTAGAAGTACACAATTAACTGCAATTATAGTAACGTGAGTAAATGTAATTCGTTACTTCACCACTGGTAACCGGGTAATAAAACAGTTTCATCAAGACTAGAGGTCAACCGATTAATCGGGCTGATTTTTGCCATTTTTTATTAATTTGCTGATCGATATTAATCAATTAATTGGCCGATTGTACTGCAAATCAGGCCGATTATTAGGCTGAACAAACCGCTTCCTTACCAGCAGGAGGCAGTACTCTGTATTCGGCATTCAAACAGAGAAACCGGAAGAAACTGGAACTGTAAATATATAATGCAAGCAGCGTTTTCACCTGCCACAGTCATTACTAATAAGCTCGTGTTGCAAAGACAAGAGCAGGAATGATACAAGCGCTATCCGTTATCCGTCCGCTCATTAGCTAAGCTAATTAGCCAATCAGATTCTCTTTCTCGCCGAAGAGGTCTGCCCCTGATTCAACATGCAGAATTATCCAAAAACAGCTGATGGTAAAAACTAAAGCCGAATGACAACTAAGAAAAACTAAAGCCGACCACTCCAACCCCCAGCATTCCCAGGCAGCCGACCGTCAGCTTGGTGTGTCCTGTGTGTTAGGTTCTTATCATTTGTTCTTAATCAAGCCTTATATATTTCATTGGTTGAATGTGAGCAACTTTTTGGAACTGTATTTGTTTTAGTGCGCCTATAACCAGTTGTAGTTTAGGCTACAGGTAGGCTCAGGTACAAAATCTTGGTAACAAGTGCACTGATTAGAGGGTCTTGTGTTGTTCAATAAATGTTTAATTCAAACAAATTCATATATCACGTCTTATTATTAAAAAAAATGATTTTCTTACTTCTCCCATTAGGGGGCGCCACAGCAGCTCATCCGTTTCCACACCTCCTGTCCTCTACATCTGCCTCTTTCATACCAACTACCTGCATGTCTTCCCTGCCCACATCCATAAACCTCCTCTTTTCCTCCCTCCTGGTGGCTCCATCCTCAGCATTCTCCTACCGATATACCCCATGTTCTTCCTCTGCACATGACATAAAGGGGGAAGAAAAGAAAAACGTATTAGACTAAAAAAACACTATCATATATCGGCCATCAGCTGCCTTGATGTTTAAATATTGAGAACTACCCATATCGGTCGACCTCTAGTCAAGACCGTGTAAAGAGCAAGCGACCTTCTTTTCCAATTTTATAGAGATGAAACCACCAAAAGAGCCCATTGGAACCATAACAGTTTTACCAGGATTGTTTCGCTTCAGACTTTAACATTCAAAGCTATTAGCGAGTATTTATTTTGAGCCAATTGATGTTCCATAAAGTGTGACGGCAGAATCTGGGCACCACGTTGTCAATTTATAATTTTTTTTTAAGTATTAAAAAATCCAGAAGTGTTCAAAAGCTAATGAACACTTAAAGAACCCGGTCGAATCCTCCTATAATTGTAAGTTGCATCGGAAATTATGCTCCAAGACTTTCCAAGGTTTTGATTGTTCCCTTCCAGCACCTCTGTGCTTCTCAAGAGTGTCCTCACAAACCACCTGTCAGTTACATGACAAATCATTTACCGCTGCAAGCTTATGATGTGGATGACTGAGATTTTATCGACTTGCAGTGGCCTAGACCTTCCAACTGAAACCTCTATTCTGGCACACTGAAATTTCTTATTTAGGTTTTGTGTGACCATTTTAAGATCGTGGATCTACCACACAAACAGTGATAATGAGTTTAGAATGCTAAATCATTCATCTTTTCAATTACGCATGAAAAAACCATCACACTAATGGATTCTATTCATTTTATTTGTGGAGCACTTTTACAGTGGGTATTACCTCCAACAGCTTTACAGAGATAATGTGGTTATAGAAGAATGTACAGGTTTGTTCTTTATAATTGTCTGTTCTTCAAACAGAACTCGTCCAGAAAGCAGTCATGTGTCCATGTGAAATGCTGAAGCTTTCTCCTGTGTGTTTTTGTGATAGGTGTCTGCTTCAGTGCTCTGTGTGGCAGGATTGGATGTTCTCACTGGGATACATCAACCCAAAAAACTCTGAGGAGCAGAAGATTACTGAGATGGTCTACAACATATTCCGTATCCTGCTGTACCACGCCATCAAGCACGAATGGGGTGGATGGCGCGTTTGGGTGGACACCCTCTCCATAGCCCACTCCAAAGTAACTCATTATTTTTTAAACTATTGGTTTAATCTAACTTTGCACCCTCTGCTGGATGGAAAGGTTATTGCAAAATCATAACACATTGTCTATGGGAACTAACAAAGTAATAAAATATTCTACATATTTTAAGTTCCAGTAAAGTTACCAGACAAAAAGTCTAATTAAGGAAAAGCTTATTTTAAATTTAATTGAGTTTTTAACAGCAGGGATGTGGTGTAGTTCAAAGGGGATATGAATCTCAAACTAGTTGTTTTTAATTAAAGGAACAATTTTACAAATTAAGGTAAATAAATAAATAAATACTACAGTCCATGATAAAGTCTAATGTGAGTTATAGACTTTAGCAGCAGATGAGAGAAAAAGCAAAATTAGAATTCAACCACACATCGAACTTCTTCGTTTTCCGCATTGACGAATCAAATCGCTTTGATTGGACACGACGTTCTCAACAAAATTGTGCGCTTGGTTATACAGTAATGCACAAATCTAATGCAACATCAGCAGATCTACTCTAAAATATACCACAGCTCATTCATTGCATATTCACACTTTATTCGTGAAACTGGTAATAAAGCTAGCTTAGTGGCGCATTGACAATTTTCCTGCTAGTTTTCATTTGCAAGCTTGGTGCTAACCAACATTAGCCATGCCACACATTGATGCAATGCAACAGTTCAATAAGTTTGCAAAATAATATTATTAGCTTACTTTAACATGCCTGTGCAGATTTGATGTGGAATTCTTATAAGCTGCCAGTCAGGTTGCTTTGGGAAAACACAGCTTACACTGCATGGTCAGGGGATTTCATAAGAATCTGAGGGCTGCATCACTGCTGTCTGTCTTATTCGTCTCCATTTTAGCATTTTAATCAGTCGATCAATCAATAATTTCAGTGCAGTAGTTTACCGCTGCGGCCCGGGTTTGATCCCCAGTCAGGGAACCAACTCCAGCCATTAGTGTTGCACAAGCCTTAGTGCCGGTCCCAAGCCCAGATAAATGGGGAGGGTTCCGTTAGGAAGGGCATCTAGCGTAAAAACATGTGCCTAATCAAGTGGATGGAAAGTTTAGTTTCCAGTGTGCGATATTTTTTTTCCCTTTGTATTACTTTTATTTACAGTAACGGATATAACAATAGTAAAATTAACATGTAAAAGACTACAGATACACATAGAAAAAAAAACTACTAAATTACAGTAATGCAAAACCCTTTAAAGTGCAAAACAGTGACTCTCTTAAAGAGTTTTAAGGCATAGCCCATTTTATAAAGATTAAATTAACTAAGGCCGTTTAGCATTTTTGGCCCAATATACAAGTTTCCTGTTGTCACCCCCCCCCCAGTGGCTCCACCTTCCCACCAGAATGCTTTTCCACCAGACCATACAAATCGTTTACATCCTTTCATGAAAAAGGTTAAACACATTTAATTATCATTGCTAAATTGCCTGAATTCAAGTATGTACACATATACTGTAAATTTAACTTCAGCAGACAAATGGGTAAATAATTTAAACGAGTGAGGGTGTTGACAGCAGGGGGCACTCACTAGTTTGCCTATACCTAGACACTGTGTTGAAACCTCCCAAAGAAACCATAACAGCCTTATCAGGTTTGTTTTGCTACAGAGTTTAATATTCAAAGCTACTGGCCAGAATGTTTAATGTGATGGTGATCTCCAATTGGATGGTCCATAAAGTGTGAAGGCAGAATCTGGGCAGTACTTTGTTGCTTTATTAATTAATGTCATGTTGTTGTTGTTGTTGTTGTTGTTATCATTATTATCATATTATTCATCATTCAAGTAATATAAAATCTAGAAGGGTTAAACATCTAAGGAAATGTTAAGACTTGAGGAACCCTGTTAAATCCTCCAATAATTGCGAGTTGTTTTAAAGAGTGTCTAATAAATAAATTAATTAATGATCCATTAGAATTTATGTATAATTAAGTCAAATTTTTCATTAAATGATTAACTTCCACTTGATGTTGCACTTTTCACGACTACCAGGTGACATACGAAGCCCATAAGGAGTACTTAGCCAAGATGTATGAGGAATATCAGCGGCAGGAGGAGGAAAATATTAAAAAGGGAAAGAAAGGTCTAGTCAGTACTATTTCTGGTCTGTCTGCCCAAGCCTCTGCCATCAAAGGTACCCTCGAGCTTGATGACCATTCTCAAACACAGACCCCTGAGAGTGAGGTGGACGACTCGGAGACCACCGACGCCGCACGCAGCCTTCTCTTGGAAGCCAAAGGAACCAATATGGACAACACAGTGTCAGGTGTGCAGGTGGAAGTTCATGATTTGCTTGTGGACATCAAAGCTGAGAAAGTAGAGGCTACAGAGGTGAAACTGGATGACATGGAGACGCTGGGAGTCACAGAGAGTGGGAGTCTGGTAGAGGTTGATTCTCTCCTGGACAACGTTTACTCAGCTGCTGTAGAGAAGCTGAACAACAATGTAAACAATGTCTTGGTTTCCAAATCGAACTTGGATGACAAGACCACAGGCCCTCTGATCAATCTAGCTGAGGATAAAGACGCTGTCCCTAGTGGCAGCACGTTTCTGTTTGCTTCAGTGGGCACTGGTGCATCCGAGAACCTTCTGCCCAAAATTGCACCATCTGAACCTTTGCCTCTTGCAAGCGGCCACCATCAGGTTCGCACCAGTACCAGTGACTTGGGTTTGTTGGCTCACATGACCAGTGGATCAGAAGTAAGCTCCACAACTCTTGAGGACTGCTTGCAACTCCAGGCTGATTTAGGGACTTTTAATTCCTCATGTCAGGGAGAAAGCTTTGCTAAGAACCTTGAGCAGGGTGCGGCATTAGCTCCTGAGGTAGATGCTTCTGGGGGAAAGAGCAATGCAGATGCCACCGGGACTATCTCAGAGACAGAGAGGACTGATGACAAGGAGAAGGAGATCAGGAAGATCCAGACGACTGCAACCACTCAGGTGAGTATACAGTTGAAACAATTTACTAGTGAGCAAAATATAATTGTAGATCTGGCGACTTGTCTGGTTTTCTGTGGTTTGGGCTAGAGAGCCATCTCTAAAAGACTCTTTGCTTAATCAACTCAGTTTATGTGTCAAATACTGACTTCAAAATTCACGTTAATGTGTGTGGCGAGTTCGAGTCAGGAGATCCTTCCATCATTTATTCCCATATAAATGTTCTGCTTCTGCTCAACTGTATGTTGGTGATCAGTAGATACACCAATCGCCAATCAAATCAAGTTTTGTTCCACTTGTAAATAATTAGGAACGACTGATTTTGGCACAATGTAGTTAAGTTAAGTGAGATGTGTGATTTTGAAATGTGGTGAAGTTAAAGTATTTTCAAATGGAAATACTTCAGTAAAATACAGACACGTGAAAAAACCTACTTAAGTACAGTAACAAATTACATTTACTTCATCACCGTCCACTCTTGTGTCAGACATGAAGAGTGAATGGTAGAATGGGGATGTGGAGGTGGTGAGTGTGAGAAGTTCATAGATATTTCTAGAAAGTTATTTACAGTTTTCTCTCAGGTGCTTTGAAGCGTTTCTCAAAATATCCCTAATACAGTAAAGTGCATTTCTCAAAACAATTTGTACAAACAGCACATTGGATTTCTTGCAAAAGTCTGAACTTTTCTCAAAATTCTTAGTTTATCTCTCAAAAGTAAATATTTGTGTCGATGAACATCTCATTCCCATCAGAATGAAAAGTCCCTTTGTTATTGTTCACAAACACGCATTCAAATGTTTTGCGTGTTGTCAGTATGATGCACAGTTTCAGGATTTCTTGATATAAACTACGGTTTGGATCACAGAGAATAAAAATGCACAAAATTTGACTTCTTTCTCTTTGGCGTCTTTGAAATTCAGCAGCACAAATTTTTTTATTTGTTGGATATTTGATTTATATTGATCGCAAGACACCAGACAGGATTCACACTTTTACTGTACAAGTGTTCGTTCGTTTCTTGGTTGTTCGTCCATTTTCAGAATGTATAATTCTGTGCTTTGCTTCGTGTGTATTCACTCTCAAACTGAAAATTCAGATTTTCGAGACAGCAGACACTCGTACACAATCCATTAAATGATGTACAAAAGAATTAGCAATTTGATCCAAACAACAAGAAATGTTTTTATGATGAGCACAAATGACTAAATGATGTGGAGGTTGAACAAGTAGTTTTGAGAATTTTATTTCTGATCTGAGAAACGCTCCAAAGCAACTGAGAAAAAAACAGTAAACCAAAGTGTCAGACCATATCTTTCTCCTAAACGTTAGCCATTTCACTTCATGAAATAATATGTGCTTTTATCAGATATATCGGCTCTCATAACATTTAATTGGTGGTTTCACACATGCTAATTAGCAGTTTTCTGGAGGATTTTTTTCCACAAAATCAGGCTCTAAGGCTAGGCGGTTTGTATCATTTGCTGAAAATGGTGCTGCTCTTTTTATTGCATAGCCAGTGGAAAAGGTCAACCAGCTCTCTCTCTCTCTCTCTCTCAGTTTCTCTCTCTCTCTTTCTCTCTCTCTCTCTCTCTCTCTCTCTCTCTCTTAAAGAAACAACTTTAACAGAATGGGTGTGGAGGTTATGAAGTGATTTTCATCTTCGTTTATTTGTTTTTGACCTACTTTTACATGGTCCTGCCAGGCGTTTGCTGGTCTTTCTTCATCTTTTTAAAATGCCTGGTTTCCAAATCTGTGTTTTCAAGGTTCCAAATGTGGTTTCACTTTGATGAACTTAACAGAGGTGATGGCTGTTTCAGACTTGAATAAAGAGTGAACAAGCATAGAAGAACAAGAAAGCCAAGGCTAAGAAAGTCGAGGCCACAGAGATGAAGCTGGATGGCATGGAGACGTTGGGAGTGGGCAACGTCAAATCGGCAAGCCGAACTTGGGCCATGTTTTCACTTATACGTTTTCATGAAACGTTTGAAGATGCTTTTTGAAAAATGCTCTCCAAAGTGGATACATTTGAAAACTGCATTTTTGCGTTGCAGTGTGGACTATGAAAACGGAGGCTATCGAAACCGATGACACATTTTAAACCATTGCCGCGTCAGTTGAAAAGCGATTAAACGGCAGGCGGAAATGATGCAGGTCGAAGTGTCAGATGATTTGCACATGTAGTACAGGAACATAAGCGTTTTCAGACGTTGCACTGTGGACATGAAGCGTTTTTACACAAAAATTTATCCGGATTAGTGTAGAATTCAGGCCCTCTGATCAGTCTAGCTGAGGACAAAAATGCTGACTCTAGTAGCAACACTTTGCTGTTTGCTTCGGTGTGTACTGGTGCATCTGAGAACCATCTGCCCAAAATTGCACCCTTGGGAACTTTGCCTTTTGCGAATGGGCATCATCAGGTTTTCAACAGCACGGACAAAATAGCAATTGCAAACAGAGCAAAAACTGATTGGATCAATAGAGAAATCTATAGAATCTAGTAAAAGCGTGACTGTATAAAAGCAAGCAAAGCGGTAATCAAGCCAAAATATACAAAATCAACAGCCAAAAGGGTAAAAGGTGTTTAAACTGTAGGCAGAAAGCAGGAACTGGACGTAGCGAAGAAACTGTATAATAACAGTGTATATACACTACAGCTAATAATGCTGGTTTAAAACAAGTTTAATGCTCTGTTTAAAACAATAGTGATTGGGAGAGGTGAGGGGCAGTGGGTGTGGCTGTAAACTGGGCTCATTGTCAAAGTAATTGCTCACCTGCCATTACTTGTGATGTCAGCATATTGCCCACCTCTACAAGGTGTTACTAGCACACAGCTGAAATCACCCCAATGCACCAAATTAATAAAGAAGTTCTTGACTGATCATCTTACTTTGGCATCATTCTTGCTGGAGATTGGTTATAAATGCCAGTAAATAGTCTGCAGGTATCAGGTTAGTTTTAGAAATGTATTCATGAAGTTATGAAATGTTCATTCAGAATTTTTGATATTTTTAGGAACTGTTGTCTACTATAAAATGTCCTCGAAAACTTGATAAACAGATAATCCACAGTTGCTCCTGATAAAATTATTATTTTTTAAATGCTTTTGAGCAAACGTCTATATTTTCAGCCTTTATATCCTTTTATGAATTTGTAAATACATTTTTAACAAATAGATATATGTCTGAAAGCATTTAAATTCTGAGATGTCCACAATGAATCCTCTCCCACTCTCCCATCATTTAAAACACGTTACACGTTTTTATTGTTTTTATTTAGTATTGTTTTATAATGCACAGTTTTATAGAAAACAAACCAAGACAAAATGTTTACTGGTTCCTTTGTCTTTGTCATTCCCCTGATGCCACATGCCTTCGTATTTCATTTCCAACATGCTCTATTGAAGAAATATTTAATGTATTGAAAACTGTCGCAAATTGCATTATGTACAAAAGAAAACAAAACTCAATTTTTCATTCATATTGTAATGAATGTCGGCTCATTAAGTCATCTGCAGATCTGAATGTCAGGGAAATGGCTACAGGCTACATCTGTTTGCATGTCCATGGATTTGTGATCTTTACAATTGAAAATTTCTCCACTGGAGCATTAAGAAGAAAGAAAATCAAGGCATGTGACATATAATTCTGAAATAACAATGCACTTAAATCTCAGAGATATACACTCAGGAAACCTTCTAAAAATGAAACATAGATTGTCCTACATGTAAAGTCCAATCCATTATGGAATTCATAAGGGGGGGTGGGGGNGGGGGGGGTGGGGGGGGGGGGGGGTCCTATTGCTATTTGATGCATTCTAAGTTATTTACATTGTTAAATACAATCCTTCCAGGTTCATATAAGATTCAGAACGCCTTTTTCGAGTATGGTCCTTCATGACATCATGAAGGGCGGAATTCCTTGAATGAGCACTTCTCCCGGAATAGGGCTCCCACAGTAACCAGAGCAAGAGCCACACCTATCACCGTGCTCCATTCGGTTATGAAAGTTGTCTAAAGGAAAACCTTGTTGGATACTTTCCATATAGACATGTCCTTCTGTAGTCGTTATCGCTGCTGTTGTTCTTGGTGTTCAATTTCAGGCTCGGGACCCGATTCTGGATCAAATATGTATGGTTGTATTGGACTGTTAGCCAGAGTTCAATTTTGACTTTAAGCTTTTGTTCATGTTTTTCATAGCGATGTTGCAGATGATCGCTATGCAAAAGCTGCCCATACCTGTGACTCTTCAGCTCCGTCCACTGCACGCCTCCAGGAGAGAATCGTAAAGCTGTTATCTTTCTATTAATAATCTGATCAAATTATAGACTCTTCAGATATACATGTATGAAGGATGCAGTGCTACTCTATAGGTACTCAATATTGACATAAGTTTGGCCATAATTCTTTATGACCACCTGCTTAAAATAGCGATGGTCCCCTTTTGCAAAACAGTCCTCATCCATTTAGCATTAACAGCATTAGCTTCTCCAGCAAGTTTTGTCAGCCTTCGCTCCCCACGTGCTTCAATGAGCCTTGGCCGCCCATGACCCTGTCGTCGGTTCACCACTGTTTCTTCCTTGGATCACTTTTAATGGATACTGACCACTGCAGACCACGAACATTCCACAAGAGCTGCAGTTTTGGAGATGCTCTGACCCAGTCGTCTTGACATCACAGTTTTGCTCTTGTCAAACTCGAATCCTTCCTGCTTCTAACACATTACTTATGAGGACAAAATAAACACTTGTTGCCTAATATTTCCCACCCACTAACAGGTGCCTTGACGAAGACACCGTATTTTCCGGACTATAAGCCGCTACTTTTTTCCCACTCTTTAAACCCCGCGGCTTAAACAATGAAGCTGCTAATTTATTAATTTTTCCTGGGTTATTCTCGGTTTCACAAGCTTCATGCCAAAAAATTGAGCCCCATAACATTAGACTAATGAAATTGCCGAACAGGTTCAGGTGAACCAATGAAACTCTTTATATTAAATCAGATGCACTCCCACTGAATCAGGCCGCACCACGTCATAAATATGGATGAGGTTCCTCTGACGTTTGACCTGCCGCTCACTCGGACTGTCTACAGGAAATGCGACTCATTCGTCACGCTGAAAACAACCGGGCATGAAAACACACACTTCACCTGTGTTCTGAGCTGCACGGCATCGGGAGAAAAGCTTCACAGATGGTGATTTTTAAACGCACGACGATGCCAAAAGAAAAAAGAGAAATAGTTGTGAAAGGAAGGAGGAAGACAGTGAACAATGACTTTCTTGGTAGGCTACTGTTTAGTTTCAAGCCGTGTAACAGACACTGTCTTTCATTAAAGCCTGTGTAAAGTTTATTACTTTCAGTGTAGACCTGCGGCTTATAGACAGGGGCTTATTTATGTTCAAAATAAAAATCTTTGTCAAATTCAGTGGGTGCGGCTTATATTTGGGTGCGCTTAATAGTCTGGAAATTACGGTACTCGGTAGTTTGAAAAGTCCTAAATGCAGTAAATTCAATTAGTTCAGCAGGCCAGGTGAGTGTTTCTCCACCCTGCCCCACAAGAGGCCTTCATGTAACTCAAAGTGAAACCTACAGAACCAGCGCTATGCAAAGTGGCTGCTTTTCCTTACCCATGTTATTTTTTTACTTCTTTGTTTATATATAGAATTATATTTATAGCTTACACTATTTTCTTTTTTATGGTTGATGTCTATAAAGCTACATGATGACTAGATTGAACCTTCACTGTATCTGCTATGGAATGACATTCCATCAGGCGTTTGCTGTCAACATTGCACTAATACTTTTAAAACCATGATGACCGACTTTGTAGCTCGGTAAACTTACCCTGTCAAAACATTTTAAAAAATATTTTTCTAGATCTTAAATTAGACGACCCAAATATTAAATATTCATATTTGCCATGTCATGTCACATCAGCTTTGTGACTGGGAGTACACCGAGTTAGAAAATCACAAACCTGCACAAAAACAAAAAGTGTCATAACACAATCTTGTATCATTATAAAATATGACACTTAATAGAAGACGTTTTTATAGCAAATGGATCTTGCTTAAGTAGGTAAATATATCTTCCGTTATGTCTAGTATCTATCTATCTATCTATCTATCTATCTATCTATCTATCTATCTATCTATCTATCTATCTATCTATCTATCTGTTTGTCTGTCTGTCTGTCTGTCTGTAATTTGTCATTTTTTTGGCTCTAACAGAAGAACTAAAAAACAGGAGTAAAGATGTTATCAGACTGCTTCACACCCACAGTCAAACATGGAGGTGAAAGCCTAATGGTTTGGGGTTGTTTCGGAGCAGGGAATGTTGGAGACTTATTTTGGACCAACATGGCAACTATTCCATACTTATTGGAACCAACATCACCATAGAACAAGACAATGAGCTAAAGCGTATGTCCAAACTGAGCATTACTTTGAGAACAAACAAACGTCTGCACCTAAATCCTAAATAACTGAAAAAAATCTCCAAATAGTGAACACCTTTGGCAAGGAAGAATTTTTCACTGAAAATAAAGTATATATATATATAGGTTGGGTGTGTGTGTCTGCCATATTTCATATAAATCCTTAGTTTTGCTTGAGGAAAGATTCATGCAATGATTAATAATGTGTTACAGAGGCCCAGTCAGTAATTAAGTAACTTACCAATTTATCTTTTTGTTCTGATCATTTGACATAATTTGAAAAGAGCGAATTGAAGCAGTGCTTCAGTAAAAAAACGCCATATTCAATGCACTCACTTGGCGGAAACCCTAAAAACCGGCTATAATATTGTAAAACTTCTGATTACTATAATCAGCATGATTGCAGTAATTTACTTTAATCAAAATGGTTGCAATAAACTCCTGTTATTTTCAAAGGAGCCTGATTTTACATTTACGTAGGAGGAAAAGGAGAAAATAAATAAGAATGAGTTCCGACATATTGTCCAGTGCGTTTTAATACTGTGAAGCTTGTAATGCTACATGGAAATATTCATTCTAACAAACATGATAGGAAACATACACTGATCAGCAGTGTCTTAAAACCTACACCTGGCCTGTAGTGTGTAGTATTGTGCAGCTCTGAACACTTTAGGCATGGACTTTACACGACCTGTGAAGGTGTGTTGTGGTATCTGGCACCAAGATGTTAGCAGCAGAAGCTTCAAGTCATATAAGGTAGAAACTCAAAGGATTGGACTTGTTTGTTCAGAACATTTCACAAATACTTAATCGAATAGAGGTCTGGGAAATTTAGAAGCCGAATGAACACCTTGACCTCATTGTAATGTTCAATAAAGCCCTCCAGAACAATCCAGAACAGGTCAGAATTATTCTGAAAGAAGCCAGTGCTTTTAGAAAAGACTGCCATGAAAGCATGCACTTTGCCTGCATTAATGTTTAGGTAGGTGGTGGATGTCAAATAAGCCTTCACATGAATGCCTGGATTGTATGGACACAAGGTTTCCCAGGAGAACTTTCTCCAGAGCATTACCTCTGCTAGGTTGCCTTCTCCCTATAGTGCATTTTGGTGGCATCTCTTGTTCACTTGTCAGCATGGTGTAAAAGAAAATGTGATTTATGCTTCATGGTCCAGTTCTCACACCAAATCAACCGTAATATATCCTATTTATTGACAGGTGTCTTTCAAACTGGATAATGAATGCTCCACACTTCACCTGTAAGTGGTGGTTGTTATGTGATGTTATGGTAGATCAATGTAGACGGAAAAAGAACTGCATCAAACTGACACCAGCAGTAGTGCATTATATTACCAAATACATATAAACACAGATTAGCCATAACATTATGACCACCTGCCTAATATTGTGTTGGTCCCATTTTACTGCTAAAACAGTCCTGACCTGTCGAACATTAACAGCATGAACTTCTTCAGTAGTTTGAGCTACAGGAGCTCGTCTGTTGGATCGGAACACACGGACCAGCCTGAGCTTTAGCTGCTTATCACCCTGTCGCCGGTTCACCACTTTTCCTTCCTCGGAGCACTTTTGATAGATACTGAGCACTGCAGACTGGGAACATCCCACAAGAGCTCCAGTTTTGGAGATGCTCTGATCCAGTCGTCTAGACGTCACAATTTGGCCCTTTTCAAACTCACTATAAGTGAGGCTCTCCCATTTTTCTTGTTTCTAACACGTCAACTTTTAGGAAACAAAATGTTCACTTGCTGGCTAATAATCTCACTTGGTTCCGAGGATGAGGTTGATGGTTCCTTTTAATTCTGGTTCCTCTTACGTTTCTTCCTCATGCCATCTCAGGGAGTTTTTCCTTGCTATAGCCACCACTGGCTCGCTCATTATTTTCAGAATTTTTTTATAAACGCTTTATATCTGTAATGCTGCTTAGAGACAATGTCCATTGCGCTCTACACGTAAAAACCAATAAAATTGAATTTGTTTTTGTTTTTGTGTGTTTCTAGGATGTCCATGGCAGAGCAGGTACACTGTTGGACAGAGATGTGAGGGTGGACCTCAGCTTCAGGGCCATGCCCATGAGTGAAGAGCAGCGGCGTCAGTTCAGCCCGGGTCCCCGCACCACCATGTTCCGCATCCCAGAGTTCAAATGGTCGCCGATGCACCAGCGCTTACTCACTGATCTGCTGTTCGCTCTCGAGGCTGATTTGCATGTCTGGAGGAGGTCAGCATCCATTTTCTTAAATATGCAGCATGTTTATTGAAGTGGAGTAGAATTCTGAATTGATTGGGATTTGGAGTTTGGCATTTGGAAAGTGTGTCCCTGTCAGAAATGGTAGTTGTTTCTTCACTACTCCCTTTGAGTCTTCTTCTTCTTCTTCAGGAAAAGGCAGGTTCCTTACAGGTTCTTTAAGGGATCTTTTGGATTAAAATGGCTTGTGTCTTCCTGAAAACCTTCTGAAATGAATTTGTTGTAGTTTAGTTGTATACTTAAACATAGGAACTTTAATGTTCCTTCAGAGGGATCTCTAAAATGCAACATTGTCTTGTCTGTCTCTTTGTCTCTCTCATATCCAGCCACTCAACCAAGTCAGTCATGGACTTCGTGAACAGCAACGAGAACATCATATTTGTGCACAACACTATTCACCTCATTTCACAGATGGTGGACAACATCATCATCGCCTGTGGCGGGATCCTCCCTCTGCTCTCAGCTGCCACGTCGCCGTCTGTAAGTGCCTCTGGTGCCATCTTGTGGTGCACATACTGCATTACAGCTCTTGTGTCTATACTTTTTGGGTTGTTGGCTTTAATAGTTAAGGTTCTACTGTAATGCTGGCCTTCATCTGTTTGTGATAAAATGTTAATTATCGTGCCTTATGGGTAATTCTGGGTTTGCTTCTGATTTCTTTTGCATTTCTCGGGCATGCAGAATTCTAAGGTCAGTACCACATGCATGTCATTATTTCCATTTGTAAAATGATATACATCAAAGCTTCTGTTTCCTGTAACAGTCATAGTAACAGTAATAGATGCAGCTAGTGACCTGTTATATATATATTATACATATAATTCATTAGTCGGCTTGTTTTGGGATTAAACCAATTCAAAGGGACAAAGCAGCCAATATTTTCTCTCGACTCTACAGCGAGCTTTGTGTATGGATTTATTATTTATTATTATTTATTCATTATAAAAAATGTTTCACTCCTAGACAAAAGATGTCTTTTTTGTCCCTTTGTTTTGTAGCTGTTTTGCATACCTTTTATATAGAACTGTTATATCTAGAAAGGTGCAATTGAACTTTACTTAATGAACAAAAAATAAATAAAAATAGCTACAAAATAACTATTAAAAATCTTATAAAGGTTTATTTAGGTGTCTTATACCTTTTCAAAGTGAAACTGAATATATAGCAGATGAAACCTGCACCCCAGTGACAGTGTAAGATGCAGGTAAGTACTGGTTGCTTCTTTATTCTCAAGCCGTGGTGAGAAATGTTTAATATTCCTGTGCTGCATTCGCTTACAGATTTATTACGCAGTTGATAGAGAGGTCAAGTGTCCTGGGCACAATCACTCGGCAGCCATATTGTGTTTGGTGTGTGTGTGTGTGTGTGTGTGTGTGTGTGTGTGTGTGTGTGTGTGTATTGAATGTGTACGCTCCTGAGTGTTCATTCTGAAGTGTTTTTCCATTAAAGAGGTTCTACAAAGAAAAGTGGCATGAAGTAATCACACACACACACACACACACACACACACACACACACACACACACACACACACACACACACATATATATATATATAAATCTATATCGTTTTGCACTATATACATTTATATGTCCCACAGTGGGGAAATTTCTTTGTTACAGCTGCAAAGAAAAAATAAATAAATGCAAATATATAAAATATAAAAGAATAGACACTTAGTATAGTAGATATACAAATAAGGAAGAAAGTACATATAATCAATAATAAAAACCTAAAAACTGAATGTTGTATTTACTTTAATTATATTTACTAATAATTAAAATTAGTTTGATGATCTAAAACATTA
>MU551535.1:0-11653 GCA_024362625.1 Silurus asotus | reverse complement strand
TATATATATATATTGCCACTAATTATTATTATAATTATTATTATTTTCTATGCAATTTGCATTATAATATTTTTTCTGCTTAATGCTCTATTCTATTCTCCTTTACATACTATGTTAGTACCTTTTATTATTACTAATATGTCATTAATATTCTAATTTATTCAGTTAATATTGTATGAATTAATTCTACTTATTTCTCCATTCTATTCTATTCTCATTTATTCTATTCCTTTACCACTTCTGAAGCCTCTTCCCGATACCTGTCTTTACTTATGCCCTTGTGGCTGAATGATCACAAATCATAAGCGCATTTGAATCTATCTATCTATCTATCTATCTATCTATCTATCTATCTATCTATCTATCTATCTATCTATCTATCTATCTATCGTTCCTCCAAATTTATTCAGAAAGCAATCGCCTGCCACATTTTACTCGTTGCTATTTATAGCCTCAGTGTGTTAATGAAAGTTCACTGTAGTGAGATGAAGTGTGTTGACACGCATATTTTTTTTATCCGTTCCAGACCGGTGTTGAGAATTTTCCCAGCAACATTTCTCCCATTAAGGACCTGGATCATCTCCTGCAGGATGTGGACATCAACCGCCTGCGTGCCGTCGTCTTCCGAGATGTCGTAAGCGATTCTTCAGCAACAGAAACCCTCATTATATTATGAGTTCTCTTATAAAGTGTGTGGTTTTACAAAACTGCAATAATAAAAAAAAAATAATCTATAAATATCTCCTCAAATAAATATTTATTCAAAATTTTTTTTTTACATTTTTGTTAGTTTAACAAAAAATCCTTATTCATAACTGCCTCAGTCTCAGATCTGATTTATATACTGTAGGCAGACACACATTTGCCTGAGAAAAAAAGTAGAGTAATCCACCGTTTATGAAAATAAATATTATTGAATGGCAAATGCACCAAAAACGGACTGTACTGTATTAACATTTTACTTCCTTTTAGAATTATAATTATATTTGTATTAATAATTTGTAATATTTATACATAAAACTGTATATATAACCTATACATTTTATAAGTCTATGGTGCTTTCCACCAAAGACCCGGAAAATCAGCCAAAAAAAATGTGGCGAATGCAATTCAGCAATAAACCAGAGAGGGCGCCAGATTCCAACCGCAGTACAGCGGGTGATTATTGTATGAGTAAAAATTTCAAAATTGAAAGTGTTATTACTAATTAATAAATAAATAAAAATGCAGTAGGGAAGCTCTAACTAAATACTTGTCACGGGTAGACCGGGTGTCACGAACCGGCAGTAAAACAAGGTGTTGTTTATTGATCTTTAATAGGCACAACACAATAGAGTAAGAAACAACACTGCAGGAAACGATAACTTAGTCGGCTTTACTCGAAGCGTAGCTAGGAGCATGGGCAACTTCTGACAATCCTCTTGCTTAGAAAAGTGTATACACAGACCAGGCATTATATTATGAGCAGTGAAGTAAAGAACACTGATTATCTCTTCATTATGGCACCTGTTAGTGTGCAGGATTTATTAGGCAGCAAACATTTTGTCCTCAAAGTTGACGTGTTAGAAGCAGGAAAAATGGGCAAGTGTAAGGAACGAGTTTGACAAGTGCCAAACTGCGATGTTTAGATGACTGGGTCAGAACATCTCCAAAACTGCAGCTCTTGTGGGATGTTCCTGGTCTGCAGGGGTCAGTAGCTATCAAAAGTGCTCCAAGGAAGGAACAGTGGTAAACCAGCGACAGGGTCACGGGCAGCCGAGGCTCATTAATGCATGTGGGGAGCGAAGGCTGGTGCATGTGGTCTGATCCAACAGACGTGCTCCTGTAGCTCAAACTGCTGAAGAAGTTAATGCTGTTAATGCTTGATGGGTCAGAATTGTTTTAGGGGACCAACACGATATTAGATCAGTGGTCATAATGTTATGCCTGGTCAGTTTACATTATAAATTATATGGAGAAACACTTATGGAAACTTGATAATAAGATTTGTATGTGCTTTTTAGGCAACCCATTACATATTTAGTCAACATTTGCTGGTATAATTCCCTTTACTTTTCTGAGAAGATGCTATATATATATAAAAAAAAAAAAAGTCCATCGTCTGTGAGTTATTTGTCACATCTTTGAACTTTCCAGCAGCTTTGGCCCTTAATGAAACTTGACTTGCGTTGTTTCTCTGCAGTCTTTGATGAGTTGCGATGTGTTTTGCAGGATGATGGGAAGCAGGCGCAGTTCCTGGCCCTGGCTGTGGTCTACTTCATCTCCGTCCTCATGGTGTCCAAATACCGCGACATTTTGGAGCCACAGCGCGAGACGACGAGGGTCATCAGCCAGTTAGGAAGGAGCATTCGCCAGGAAATCAACTCTCCAACAAGCACAGGTGTCACTGCTCCTCATCGTCACTCTCATCATCATCATCATCATCATCATCATCATCATCACCATCACCATCGTCGTGTTCTGTTATTTTTGTTATTAGTATGGGACAGATCTTTATACAGCATCAACGCACAAAGGCAAAGACAAACTTTTTTCATGCTATCTGTAACAATGAAAGCGGAGATTTATTGTTAGTGTGCATGAGGTTTATTTAAAGGATAATGCAAACAGACAAAAGGACAATATAGCAACATCAAGGCAGTTAGCAAGACTTCGCAAATTTGGAGTAAAAAGTCCAGATGTGAATGATAGAAATTTGGAGGAAACAACACCCTCTGCTGGTGGGAAAGGATATCATTTTTATTTACTGTGACTCAGTCTCAGTGACCCTAAATAATCTGAACTCATCTTTTTTCTTAGCTTGATAAGTTTCCTTTTTCTATTACTCTTAGCTCTAGTATGCTATGTTATGGAGAAGCTGGACTCACTCTGATGTTCATTACCACAAGCCAAGTTTAATCACTGAGCAGGAAATCCATGTCTGTTATTTCCTGAAATTTAGACTCCTAGATTATTATGGCGTATGAAATCGAGATAGAGAGTCAAACACACTTTAGCTAAAAAGCTCTGATGGAATTCGACTGGCTTATCGAATACATTTTTTGAGACGAGTTGAGATTTAAAGAATATGATGAAAATGAGAGGTGGAGAGAAGAAGGAATGAGCCGGAGGGAGCAAAAAAAAATAGAATGTGACAGAGGGTTATATGGAGAGAAAAATGGACAAAGCCAGCCCAGAAAATGGTATTGCTATTTCCAACACTGACTGTCAGTGTCCATTACGCCGGCAATACCACAGAGGAGACTGGGATCATACAGGCTGCTGCACCACCTCAGAAATTTACGGCAAAAAATAAATAAATCAACAAATCTAGACACAAGGCAGCAGACAGCTATCTGTGCCTGGGATGGCATCTAGACATTATTCTTAGCATCATAAGTTTTCATTAACCTCATTAGCAATGCATGAATATTCATCAGGATAGCAGGTTGTTTGGAAAACAGCTGGGTGTGAATTCGTCAAGTGTTTCCATCTGCCCACATTTTTCTGTTTACACTCCAGGAATGAGTTTTTTTAACATTAATAATTTACAATACTGATTCAAAAACCTGCAACAAAAAAAGTACTTTATTATATACAGAGTTCAAATATTGTACTGAGAATCAGAAAGGTGCCAAGCTTAATGGTTCAGGCCTTGGGCTTTGTATCTGAGGGTCTTGAGTTTAAAACCCAGATGCAAGTTGCAATTTATGGGCCCCTGAAAAAGGCCCCTAACCCCATAGCCGCTTAATTGTATGAATAAGCTGTAAATGTAATTTTTTTTGCTTTGATTTGGTCAAATGTAAATTTATTAGAGGACATTTTGGAAAAGGTGTGTGTACGTGTGTGTGTGTGTGTGTGTATGTGTGTGTGTGTGTGTGTGTGTGTGTGTGTGTGTGTGTGTGTGTGTGTGTGTATGTGCATCCAATATAACATTGTTATATACACAGTAGAGGTTGTTTTCACTGGTTCAAATATATCTGAAGAAAAAATTATAAACACGGCCTATGAAACACTGTTTTTATGTTTTTTTTTGAGAGACACCTGGATGTTCATTTTGTTTCTATGCAACAAACTAAGTAAAATAATGATATGGAAATTGACTTTGATTAAACAAATATATAAATACATCACTATACAGATGTTCCACTTCATTTTCATTGGAAAAATCCCTCCTTTAGCATGAATAAAAGCTTCACACACTCTCGGCATCTGGACGGTTCGTTTCTCCAAACATTCAGCTGAAATATTTCGCTGTGCCTCTTGTAAAACTTGCCGAAGGTCTTCTTTACTAGCGATTTTTTTTACTTTCTTGTGATCCAGTTCATCCCAGAGTAGTTCAACAGACACACACACACACACACACACACACACACACACAAAGGATATCTCTGTTTTTAAACAATCTCTCTTCTCTCTCTTTTTTTACTGCAACAGAGTATAATCATTAGTAAAACAGGTGTTTGATTCTGACTCTTTTTTTTTTTTTTCCTGAATCAGACCTCCATTCACAAACCAGCATTCGACCACGCCCCCCACTGTTACAGCTACACTGATCAGGCAGGACATTATGACATTACAACATTATGAGCGTTGAAGTGAATGACACCGATGATCTCTTCATCACGGCGTCTGTTAGTGGGTGGGAAATATTGTGCAGGAAGGGAAAAAATGATTGATGTTAGTTGATGTTAGAAGCAGAATTTAAACGAGTTTGACAAAATTGTGATGTCTAGACGACTGGGTCAGCACGTCTCCATAACTGCAGCTATTGTGGGATGTTCCTGGTCTGCAGTAGTTGGTATTTATCAAAAGTGGTTCAAGGAAGGAACAGTGGTGAACCGGCGACAGGGTCATGGGCGGCCGAGGCTCAATGATGCGTGAGAGAAGAGCTCAAATTGTATCGCGACTGTATCTCAAAATCCTAAAGAAGTTAATGCTGTTAATGTTTGATGGATCAGGACTGATTTGGCAGCAAAAGTTGGACCAACACAATATTCATCATGCGGCCATTTTGTTCTGCCTGATCAGTGTATATTTGTAATGGTATATATTGTTTTAATGGCAAATATTAATAATGTAATAAAAGTTGGAAAGCTCCACTGAAGTGTTCTAATGGACTGGTGGAAGGACACACACTGGTCTACTGATTTCTAATATATTGTGTGTATGTTAAGGTGTACATTTGTAAAGCATTATAAAACTATTCGATTATGCCTGTGTGTGTTTTTTAACAGAAAACCCTTTGACCTTCTTAGACAGCAGTAAAGATTCCAATCTGCTCTCTGAGAAACATGCTGAAGTTTCCCTGCCTCCTTCTGACTCCGGGCTTGGGGACGAGCCTGTGTCCTGCATGTTTAATGGAGCCGATCTGGAACCCAACTCCAGAGGACCGGATGGTTTGCGTGGGATCCTCTGCACCCTCTCACCAGAGGCCAAAGTCCAGGAGAGCTTGACTGAATCGGATCTACTGAAACCTGCCGCCTCCATCTCCAGCATCAGCCAATCCAACAAGGGCATCAACGTCAAGGAGATCCTCAAGAGTCTGGTAGCGGCTCCTCTGGACGCCAGTGAGAGTGGCCCAGAACCAGCGGCTTATCCTGAAAACCAGGTGTTAAAGAGGGAGACGCAATCCATGATGCCCATGCAGTTCCACTCATTCGACAGGTACAGAACTTCGATTTGCGAGTCAGAAGGCCATAGCTTGCCTTTTCATCCTCACCAAACCATTCATTTATTCATTGTTCTTGTGGATGGGGGCGGAGATCTCTGTTACGAGACCATGCCCATCGTGAGTAAACTGTTTTCTCATAGGAGGAGGTTGGTGAGCCAGCAGAAGTGCAGAATTGATTTGCAATGACTTGAGAATGCCAGAGAATGTCATGTCCTTTATTCATCTTTTCAAGTTGCACAGTTTTCGCTATGCAGAATGGTTGAGCTGCTCCCGCATGTAAATTACCGTTAATTTGTTCCAATACTCCAATACTCACCAACTATTTCAAATAAACCCTTTAAAAAAATGTGGAGACCCTTTAAACCCCAATAAGCAACCCCTGATGTCACATACTTTTTTTCTGTCTTTATATATATATAATAAAAACACAGTGTATTGGAGAACAAAGTAAAAACTGAATTCTATAAATGTCTGTAAATTAAAAACAAAAAAACCTTGAATATCACATGTACATAAGACCCTTTGCAACATCCGTTGAAAATGAGCTCAGGTGCCTCCCAAATTTCTTGATAGTTGCTGAGATGTTTCTACAAATTGACTGTAGTAAACTTGTGGAAAATGCATAGAATATACTCATTTTTTTATACACACACACACGCACACACACACATATTTATAATAATATTTAATAACAATTAATAATAATAATAATAATATTAAACCTACATTGTTTTTTTTAGCATTCTATAATATACACCTTTGTGCTGTACTATGTAAATGAAAAAAAAACCTAAACCTAATTTGAGCCAATCCAGACTTTCCAAAAAGCAATCCAATACAAAGCACTCTAACAAGAATCATTATGAGATGTTGGAGTGAGCTTCTTTCCTGAGCACAACTTTATAATTCTTTTGGGAGACGTGGCCTCAGGGGGGATAAAGCAACAAGATATTAAAGTGCACTGTTTGGAAGAAACTCAGATGAACTTTGTGGTTAAGAGCTGTAGCCATGCTGAGCATCAACAATATTCCTGTCAACTGGACGACATGATCATATTTAAGCTCGAGCATTATCTGATTCATTTCTTCCTTTTATAATGAATGTTCCTTAAGATCATCTGATATGAGTGGGTCTCCCTATCTCTCTCTCTCTCTCTCTCTCTCTCTCTTTGTGATTGCATGATGACTTTCTCACATAACAACAGAGCGCAAGACCTATTAGTCAGCCAGTGATAAATACCTGGATTATTCCTTTCCAGCGTCAAACTACATAATGATTTTTCACATGTAAGCAAGCTGTAAGTCACGTTAGTCCCGTGCGCCTCCTATCACTAAGAATTTCTTTGTTTGGAAAGGTCTCCGGATCATAGCTGAACGTTTCGGGTGCTTGTTTACATTCCGGGCTCAGATAAGATCTCCGAGCGATCTATCTCCATTTCAAGAAGGGAAACATCCATCCTCGGCTAATCCCGGAAGAGTGTTTAGGGCCTGCTGCTAAACCCATACACGCACCAGGAGTCCATGCGTTCTGCCGTTTTTTTTTTTATCTTTTACATCATATTACACATTTCAAAATATTTTTTTCGGTAAAAACTGCCACTGATAATGTCATGGTTTTGATCTTTTTAATGGTTTGTTACTTAAACTTGGCAAGTACACTCATTTAAACTGAAATATGTAAGGAGTATGATGTTCTGGCAAACTGATCAGTGATTGCCTGGTGAAATATGCTCGATGTGAAAGAAGTTCAAAAGCGATGGCATTCGAATCAGAAGAATGTACAATACTTTCGGGAAAGATTACATAAGACTCAGTGATTACTATTGAAGATCTCAAATGTATGGTGCATTTAATACTCATTTGTCTTCTTTTTTTTTTTTTTTTTTTTTTTTTTTTTTTTTTTACAGACAGAGGCTTTTTTCTAATTTATAGGAATGTAAAAATCCACTTTGCCAAAGTTGCATTAGATCATTGCATCATTTTCGCTATAATCCACTTAGAATTCCATATGATGTCATGAAATGTCCAGACAAATGACTTCCTGTGCATTATGGAGATCTTTTTATCTATTTATCCGGTTTGCTGAAATAATAACCCCCTTCTGAGTCTGATATTTCAGAAGATTTTGGCTTGTAGAGATTTGTGTGAGATTCATTCAGCCACTAGGGTGTTAGAAAGGTCAGGTACCGATGTAAGTAAAGTGAGAAGGTCTGGGGTGCTGTTCACGTTCATCCTGCTCAATCGAGTTACTCTACAGCAGGCCACACAAGATCTTCCACTCGAGTCCCATGTAATCCAGATCTTTAGCTGGTTTTGTGCACAGGAGAATTGTCATGCAGGAACATGTTTGCTTCTCCTAGTTTAAGTGAAGGGAAAATATGCTACCACATCCCAAAGGCATCCTATGTAATTGTGCGCCATTTTGTGGTAACAGTTTTCGCAAAGAACCACATGTGCCTGGAAAAGTCAGGTGTCCTAACACTTTTTGTAAATATATAGTGTATGTTTTTGCACTTATGAACCTCCTCTTTCCGTGTGGGAGCTGAATTCAAAACGAAGACTTTACAGCTGTTACACAGCAGGTACTCAAACTGGAGACTTTTTTCTATATTAAATAATTAATCTATTATTTGTAAACTTCAACAAAGAATTTTTTAGAAATGAGTCTATTATTAGTGCATAATTTTATGTCAAATGTCTGCCATAGAAATGCCTGTATAAGCTTGTAGTATAAAGGGGAGGTTTTTACTCGTCACTTTTACATTATAGTAACATTCTTTTGTCACATGTCCTTTTATTGTTTGGAAGCTGGGGTCAGCTTGGGGTTAGCTATGAAACAGCGCCCCTAGAGCACAGTGTGTTACAGGCCTTCATCCATGGCCCAAGAGAAGTAGCTTGGTGACACTGAGGGTTAAAGCCTTGACCTGATCAGTAACCCAGAGCCTTAACTATTGAGATCCCGCGTCCACTTACTGTACCTAAGATAAACCTTATTACATTTCCATTCAGTATAGAATGATAATGTATCAGGAAACTTGCATTAATAAAAACCTGTATATCGAATCACATCGATCGTCACAATCGTTTTGAATGGGGATGTAAGAAACACACATTTGCATCAGTGTATCGGCATAAAAGTTAAGGATGTGATGCAACAAATTAAAAAAGTGTGCATAGGACGCAAATTTCCATTTACATAAACGTATTAACATCAGTTAAAAATGATTTATTTACGTATATTTACTAGTAGATGCGCGCTATTTTTTATTTATTTCGTAAGTGACTATTAATAAGTGACCAATATTTGATCTGTAGATCGATTTCTCCTCGCTAAACCTTTTCTCTCAGATTAACATGGCAGAGGTAGAGCTGTACCTTCCTGCAGACACAACAGGAAAACAACGTCTGGGTTTAGTTCAGCTTTTCTTTTTTTTTTTTTTTGCCATAAAATGACCTGTTTGTGAAAGGGTCATGTGTTAGACGTTAAGGCACTTAAGTAAATTTATGATTTGCTGTCTAATAAAAGTGAACTATCTGTACCATATAAAAATGTCATAGTCATATTTCTTTCATTGCATTGTATTGCATTAAATCACGTTGCGTTAAATAAAACGGAAATCGGCTTAGACTGCATTGTAATGGGGGGTGAATCGTATCTCATCGCCGCTGCTTCATATGTATCTTTAATGTGTCATATTGTTGGCTTTGCATCGAGATGCGAATCCCATCGGCCCAAGTTATGGAAAAATGAAAATTCCTAGTTCTGACCAATCATATATCTGAATTCAGAAGTTTTGTGCTATTACTTCTAATATATCTTCATATCATGTATTTCAATCAATGTAGTTTCAATACAAAAATACCAGAAATGTAGCATCTGAAAAAGCACTTTATCCTACATTGATACAGCAGTGTTATAGAGTTACTCTTGATGACACACCATTTGCGTACCGCTTTCACTCATCTGATCACATGATCTTCTCGGCATCCTTTTGAAATCGCACAAACAAAATTTTGCGAATTCTGGATTGAAATAGGAACGAGATCGCAGCAGCACAGGCTTGATTATAAACTGGGCTGAAGGTTACAGATGAGGTGTGTCTACTAGATAGCAAAGGCGCTGAGCGTGTATTGTGTGTGTGTATTGTGTATGTGTGTGAAGGGGAGTTCGAGAGGGTCTCCTGGGCGTCGATGGCAGATTAAACGGAAAGGGGTCCGGCGTGTCCCCTCGGCTCTCTCCTGCTGTCTCGCTCAGGCCTCAGTCCCTTAATGAAGGCTGACAGGATGAAATGAGTCGCCGCGGCCAAGTGTATTATTTTTGAAATGCTTTCACACGGGCTGTCGTACACGGCCGCGATGTACTACTCAAGGCCTGCACGCTTTAATGTCATCCGCCGTGGCCCAAATTGCTGTGTCTAATTGTTTGCCACCTGCCACCGAAATGAGCTGCCAGCCGCCGACAGGCCTCTTCGATTGTCTGTCAGAAACACAATAGATCTGGAGTGACAACATCAAAAAAGAAAAAAGGGGGGGAGAAAAAAGCCTTCAAAGCTGATGGGGGCAGCTTGGTGTCTTTCTGGAACTTTCCTGAAGGTGCATTTTTCAATTAGTCTTCAATAGCCTGGAAGCACGAGTCGCAGCTGGGGCTCGGAGCATGACAAATCCGAATCAAAGCCAAAGCTCCGAGCGCTTCTCTGATTGCAGATTAAACCAATGCGCAGTCTATTGACGCATTATTCAAATACACCACAATTATGCTCTCCGGTACTAATTTCTATCTGATCTAGTTTAAAAAGGGGGAAAAACATTTTTGATTGGTGTCTGTAAAATTCTAATGGAAACCGTCACGTACCCAGAGGTTTATTAATATTCATCCGAAGAATAATCCTTGCTTTATTCAAAGCAACTCAATTAAGAAAATCCTATTAATAAAATATGTGTTGGGTCAAATCCATCATTCATGAGCTCTTGGCTAATGGATAATTCATGAAAACGTGTACATATTTTATTACAGCGCTCCGGTATTATCAGCTCGTGCTGTCAAGTACCTGCTGGAAGCCGTGGACGTAGAATAAACAGGGAATGCGTTAGGGGAATAAATCACAGCGTTTGTGTTTTGCCAGGTTTTGCACAGATATCTGAATGTTAAATACTGCTGATAGTGAGAAATGTTTAGGGAAAAGACCTCAGACAGTTTTTTTAGATTTGGAACAAAACACTGGTATAAATTTTTTTTTGTTCATGTGTTTTGACAAGACTAGTTTTTACTTTCCAGTGTGTTTCTCAAAAGAGCGGCTCGTAACATCATTTATTTATATAATTGAAATTATTTTGTGCGATATTTAATACTAACAGTGTACAAAGCATGAGCCGAGGTCAGAGTTACAACAGGAAACATAGGGATGTAGAATGTAAAAAGAGTAAATGTCATTGTGTGTTTTTGTGTGTGTGTGTGTGTGTGTGTGTGTGTGTCGGTGCCTGCACTCTGTACACTGTCTGTCCTGTTAACAAACACCATCCAAGCATTTTGACTTCACACACACTCACAGGCTTAGAGGGTGACAGCTCAGTTGGACCTGTGCTGCGTCACACAGACACACACACAGAGCAAATACACAAAACACACCTCATACTTACCTGTGTAAACAACAAGCTGAACATAATCCCATCCGAGGTCAGATCACGGTCAAGAGTTTAGCGCTAAATCGTGGCCATCTCCCGTCTGGCCCTTGTGAGAGCCATGATTTCCATTTCAGTGCGAATAGAGTTTGAAGAGGGGATATATATATATATATATTTATTTTAACAAATTTATTTTAACAGGCTAATTTTATCAACACAATTAATGCAGTGCACATTTATGTCTGACCATTTGTTTATTAAATATATAAATAAAGAAATATAAAAGAGGCGAAATTAAAACCTTCAATTTATTTACGATGTCCTTTCTTTATTTAGATTAAAAAAAATAATAATCACAAAACATTTGTTTTTACTGATG
>MU551534.1:9627568-9671374 GCA_024362625.1 Silurus asotus | reverse complement strand
TCCTGGACCGAATCTGGAGCTTATCCAAGAAACACTGCTTCACACCTCACTCAGGCCACCTAGTGAAATTATTTTGGGAGGTTTGGAAAGATTCCACCTTTTAAAAAAATAATTATAAAAGCAGTGGAGAGTAACAAAGTAAACATAATTCGTTCCTGTACTTAAATTGTTGTTGTTTTTTGTGTGTCTGTACTTTACTGAAGTATTTCCATTTGTGGCGACTTTAACTGTAACTTCACTCCATTTCAAAATCAAAGATTTTACTTTTTACTCGCCATTTTGTGAAATCCGTCGTTCCTTTTTATTTTATAAGGATAAAAAAAACGTGACTGGTGAAACACAGCGAGTCACCAATCAGGATCGAGCGCACGTTCTGTTTTACACGTGTTCTGATTGGTGCTCGGTGCATCTACTGATCACCAACATACAGTTCAGCATCAGTTCAACATCAAGCAGAACATTTAGAGAGGAATAAATGATGAAGAAACTCCAGACTCGAACTCACCACCACACACGTGACCTCATTTAAATGATTTTTACACAACGCGAGGTGATTAGGCAAATAATCTTGTAATAAAAATTATAATAAAAACATTATAGTCATAATAAATCATAATAATTTGAATACTTGAAAGACATTTGAAAGCCGTAATAATTTACAGACTTACATTCCATATCAGCAGCTTCTTTTGTATCATCCCCGTTCTGGTTCCTGTACGTTAAATAAAAACATGTTGAATTAGAAATACGTTATAGCAGAGGTCATGATTAGGCAACAGGTTATACTGCTGATGCTCACCTCTGCAGCTCTATCGCCTGAGATCCTGTCAAAACAACGATTTGTTATGTTTTTGCATACAGTAGGTATTAGCACATGAATAAATACACAAAACCCATACTTTAATTATTATAAAGGACTTACTGGACGAGGTTCTAGTCTTTTTCCAGATAATCCAAATTACAGCAAGAACCAGTAATGCGGAAATTGTTGCATATAAAGGGATCAGTTTTGTGTTGATATCTGTGTATACATGACAATTACAACGTAAGTAGAATGAAATTACTAAAGGCAAAGACACACACACACACACACACACACACACACACACACACACACACACACACACACACACATGCAGAAACTCACCATCACTGCTGTATGTTAATATTTCAGGTTCTTTGTCTTTATCTACACTGACTGTAATATTTTTTATGATCTTCCAGTTGCCTCTTGTTTTATTGTAATGCGTGTGCACGTGTAAGACACAGAGATATTGTCCAGCATCTGACTCTGTTACATTTCTGATCCTGATGTTATGGCTGGTTTTGCTATCAGATTCGTTTGAGAGCCTGTGAAGCAGATCGTCTTGCAAATTGCAGTGGTGATTGTACGTCAAACCATACGTGCCCAAATCATAAGAATACACACAGCTGCTGCTCCTTTCAATGGTCTTAATCCAGTACACAGTAATGTGCTGGTCATATCCTGCTGTAAAGTGAAAAGTGCAGTTTAACAGAACATCTCCTCCTTCAGTTAGCTCGACTGAAGATCTTTCCTGAGATTTGGTCGTCACTGAGGGAAAAACAGTTTTACTGATTATTCTGAGGAACAAAAATCTTCTTGAGAAAATACAGAAAATGAAAAAGTACTCACTTTCTTCATTTGCGTGAGCGACTACGTATGATGTAACAGTGCTGGGAGACGGTTTGAATGGAAACAAGAAAACAGAATCCAGAGCAGAAACACATCGAAAAAATCCACTTCTTGCTATTAGAGGACATTTTTCACCAACTTTGTCTGAATCTCTCTTTATGCAGGATTTCTGGATATTATTCAGGTTTATCACGTGTAATTCATGATGAACACATTCCACTGTACAATTCACATCAATTCTGTTGTCAGACTCTGTGCTTATTTCCCATTTATTAGTGCTGCAACTCAACGCCACTTCTTCCTTCACTGTATAAATGAATTCAGTGTGTCCTTCAGGGAGAAAACAAAAACAAATACTCACACCATTGTACATTTCTATAACCTGAAATGTTTAGAAAGAAAGCTGTTCATGAAAAGTATGACTAAATAAATTAATATTAAATATTAAATAATACACAAACTTAAGTGAGAAACATTTTACTTACCGAGGCATTTACTGAGAAAAATAGAATTGACCAGGAGAACGAAACACCACGACCCCATTACTGCTGTTTATACTGTCACAGGAGAAAAAAAGGCAGAAGTGAGCTTTTTTTTTTTTTTTTTTTTTTTTTTGGGGATGGGGGCGGGGTCTAAAATCAATCGGCTGGAAGTAGGGAAGGAAGTCTTCTAAAAAAAAAAAGAAGAAAAAGGCGGATGTCAGATCTTGTGGGTTTCATAAGTGAATAAGTGTGTGTGTGTGTGTGTGTGTGTGTGTGTGTGTGTGTGTGTGTGTGTGTGTGTGTGTGTGTGTGTGTGTGTGTGTGAGTATATGCTTCAGTGTAAAACTTTCACAATGAATTAACTTTCCATGAAGTTTATGAGCGAATAATTCACACTTGATAAGAGGAAAGTTGACGGTTGGTTAATGAGGAGGATGTTTGGGAAATAGATTGTCCTAAACAGGAAATGTCTGTATGAGTATAACTACTCAACTAATTCCATTGTGAATTGACTTCCTTTTAAAAAAGAAGGATAGAAACATGGGTATGAGTATCACTGAGCCACACGAGAACTTTACGGCAGGATTTGGACTGTAGTTCATACCAGCAGTGGCTCAGGACTACAGCTTACAGTAACAGATATGCTATTGAGCGTTATTACTGAACAGTACACCTTAACTGTGATGGAAGTGTAATGAATGGATATTTCGTGCCACCCAGATGAAGATGGGTTCTTTTTTGAGTTTGGTTCCTCTCAAGGTTCCTTCCTTATACTCTTAAGGGAGTTTTTCTTTACCACATTCACCACTGGTTAACTCATTAGTGATAAACTAATAATGAACACATTTATAGAATCTAAACTTAAACATTCCAACTTCATAACATCTTTAACTGTGTAAAGCGGATTTGGGACAGTGTTCACTATATGGACAAAAGTATTGGAACACCTGACCTTTCCTTCCATATGTGATTCTTCTCCAAACCTGTTCCATCATGGCAATGCCCCTTGTGCACAAAACAAGCTCCATGAAGATATAGTTTTGAGAGGAAGATCTTGAGTGGCCTGATATAGAGCACTGACCTTAACCCTACTAAACACCTTTGGGTTGAATGTGAACACTGACAGCACCCAAGGCCTCCTCACCTACATCATTTCTTGCCTTTGTGTTTGTCCTGATTAACAAAATATAATCCACATGCAAAAGTGGATAAAATAGTGGAGTTTTTTTGCGAATTAAAAATACTTTGTATACATACACTATACTGACAAAAGTTTGAGGACACATGAGCATAAAATTCATATTTAGTCCCAATTTGCTGTTATAATAACCTCCACTCTTCTGGGAAGATTTTCCATCAGATTTTATGGACATTTCTGCTTATTTAGTAATAGGGGTGTTAAAGTCAGGTACTGATGTAGGTGAGGTGAGGAGGCCTGGGGTGCAGGCAGAATTTCAATTTATTGTTCAATAGGCTTGAGGTCAGAGCTTCTATAGCAGAATATCTTCCTGGTTCTACAAGTTCAAGTGAAAGAAAAATTTCGTGCTACCAAATCCAAAGACGTCTTTTACAATCGTGTAATGTCAGCTTTGTCCAACACTCCAGGGAAGAACCACATATGGCTGGAAAGGTCAAATGTGTCAGTTCTTTGTCCACATCGTGTAAATATGACTAACTCAACCTTAGCACAGGCTGATAAATTCAACCCAGTCACATCTATCCATGGTTACAGCTTTCACAGATGTTCCTAAGCCAGCTGTTTTCATAGAATCTCTTTATCCATCCTTAAACTCTCCTGAGATCTCTGTCTCATGAGAAGTCATTTGACCCAATTATAACATGTGGATAAAGACGATAAAAAATGTATCTGCAAATATGCAAAATGATCAGTTCTTTATCATTCAGAACAGAGCAAAATTCAGCAATTAATAAACAGTGATCCACTAATACTATGGGCAATTCTCACACAGACCGCCAGAGGTCACCCTCACTCACATGTTGAATTTCGTCCTTCCTTCTCTCTGTCACTTCCTGTTTTCTGTGCGCACCTGCTGTTGTGTTCCCTTTAATTAGTTCCCCATTCATAATCTTATCTTTTCTTCCATTTCAAGTGTTGCTGATTGTGATGCTGTTCTATTTCTGCTACTGTTTTCAGTGTTTTCGAGCCCTTCCTTGCTTTAGTCATCATTATATACACATTATATACGACAAAGGGAAAGAAATGGAATAGAATAGAATTAGAATCAGGTGGTTCAGATAAAGAAGAGTGAAAGAGTATTAGGATGAGTGAGTGAGGATGATGCAGTGCAAAACATTCACAGGACAAAGTAGTGTGAAATAGTCAGTATGAGAATATTGTGAAAGTCAAAAAATATACAAGGTTGTGATACTGCGAAACAGGATGAGGATGAGGTGGTGCGAAGCTGTCGATATCAGGACGAGGTAGTGTGAAACTACCTGTCGGTGTGAAGATGAGGCGATGTGAAACAATCTTCACTTTATTTCAATCACTCACTTAATATGACTCTGAACTTGCACAGCACAGTGGCACTTTATACCACACCGTACTGCGAATGGACCCTTTAAAGACAATCACACTCTTCTTCTTCTTCTTCTTCTTCTTCTACTTCTTCTTTCTGATGTAGTGTGAACCAGTCAATATGAGGACGAGGTTGTGTGAAAAAGTTAGTATGAGAATGAGGTTGTGTGAAAGTCAATATATATGAGGATATTTATATATATATATAGTCAATATTAAGGACGAGTCAGTGTGGAACAGTTAGTATGAGGATGAGCTAGTGTAAACTGAATTTGTACAAATAAGTCTGTGTAGATCCTATACCAATGTTGGGTGTGCAGAAGTCATGTTTTCTTTTAAGGATCAGGTTTTGTGGTTGAGGGAAATTCAATGAGCAATAATACACTAACAATGACCCTGTAATGTTTCCTCAACAGTAAGGGGACAAAGAGTTAGTGTCCAGGGTGGGATCTGGCGGTGGGATCTTGATGATACTCAAGGCTCTTCTAAAGCAGGGATGGGGATAGATTTCTTCCAGGCCCAGGAGTTTTTTTAATGATATCCCTCGCTGTACACATACACATGAACACACCTTCTTTATCTTTAAAAATGGCAGATTAGTAATCTCATATGAAATACATCAACAACAGAAATAACACGTTTTTTCTACATAATGAAATGGTTTAGTAGGCCTATTTGTGGAAACCCAGAACAACACATTACATGAATCTTTTAAGTATATAATAAGTGCTATAATCATTCAGGGGTAAACAGGGTTTAATGGTATCATTTTATGTGTTCACACTGACCCTGACAGTACAATGTTTTTAATGATTTATATTAAATTTTAGCTTTTTATCTCGTGGCTTTTAAGGAGTCAGAAAAACAGAAAGCTTGTTAATCCAGTGTTTCTCTGCTGTGTATTAATAGAATGAATATCACAAAACACAATCTCGAAAACAAATAGACATTCTGTAGTACATTCTGTGGGTAAGACAGGTAGACAGAGAATCCATGAATTAGATAGACAAGTATATATATTGTGTATAAGACAGACATGCCATGATGACATGCCATGATGAAGATATCATCAGTGTTCTTCACTTCAGACAGACAGACAGACAGACAGACAGACAGACAGACAGACACATGGGTAGATAGATCTGTCTGTCTGTCTGTCTGTCTGAAGTGAAGAACACTACTGATATCTTCATCATGGCACCTGTTAGTGGATGGATTATTTATTAGGCAGCAATTGAACATTTTGTCCTCAAAGTTGACTTGTTGGAAGCAGGAAAACTACGCAAACGTAAAATGATTTGAGCGACAGATCGTGCCGTCTAGACGACTGGGTCAGAGCATCTCTAAAACTGCAGCTCTTCTGGGATGTTCCTGGTCTGCATTGGCCTGTATCTTTCAAAAGTGCAGGGGCAAAGGCTGGAAGGAGCGAAGGCTGGTCCGTGTGGTCCGATCTAATAGACGAGATCCTGTAACTGCTGAAGAAGTTCATGGTGTTTGTACTGTTTTGGCAGCAAAAGGGGGACCAACACAATAGTAGGCAGGCGGTCATTATCTTATGCGTGGTGTGTGTTTTGCACAGCAGCGCCCCCTATCGGCAGATTTTGTCGGTGCGACACTTTTCCCCAGTATGGAGCGGTCACGTCACGGGGATGACGTCAGCGTCCCGGTGTAACGATCTCTGTGTGTCTCTGTCTCCACGGCCTCGGTGCTCACTGGGACACCGCGCAGCCTGAGCGACTGGAGACCTGCTGCTCGCCATGGACTTCTGAGAACCAACTCAGCCGCGTTCAAAGGGCATACAGAGGATACAGGGATTATTCCATACAACTTCTACTTCACACACACACACACACACACACACACACACACAGTGGAGTTGTGTTTCTGCGACAGGATACAGAAGGATTCAGAAGGATACATTGCGCACTCGGAGCAGCTGAACGTTCTGCTGTAGACGCGTCTATTTCCCAGCAGCTGTAACTATGGTGAGTTTACATCTTGACCTGCTGATGTGCGCTCGTGAATCTGCTCAGGAGAACATCTGGCATTTACATTACGCAAACCAGAACCTCTGGTTTTACTCCTCGGATTGCTATTATTATTATTATTATTATTATTATTGTTGTTGTTGTTGTTGTTGTTGTTGTTGTTGTTGTTGTTATTATTCAGGTTTATTATTCATGTTTTTGTAACTACACCTATGACCATGATACTGAAATATTGGACTAAATGGAATAATGTTTGGGGAATAATAAGAAAGTGTTTAGGACTTGTATTTAGGAATAGTGGGGATAGTGTTTGGGGAATAATGAGTGTTTTGGGAATTGTATTTAGGAATTCTTTGAATAATGAGATAATTATTTGGAATAATGTTTTGGAATAGTAGTGATGGTGTTTGGGAATAATGTTTGGGGATAGTGTTGGGGAATAATATTCAGGAATGGTGGGGATAGTGTTTTGGGAATAATGAGTGTTTTGGGAATTGTATTTAGGAATTCTTTGAAAAATGAGATAATTATTTGGAATAATGTTTTGGAATAGTTGTGATGGTGTTTGGGAATAATATTTGGGAATAGTGGGGATAGTGTTTGGGAATAATGGGGGGTAATGGGCTCTGAAGATTTCAGGATCACTGAATGGACCATTGAGGTGTCTTATTGAAGTCAATAGCCAGTTCTGTTAAGAAGTGAAAAAAGAGACTTGGTGTCAGGTTTGCTTTTGACTCGCTTCTCTTCTTCTTCTTCTCCTGTTTTTGTCCTGTTGACCTGAACAGTCTCTCTCTCTCTCTCTCTCTCTCTCTCTCTCTCTCTCACTCTGACAGTGAGCTCTAAAGTGTGCAAATTTGTGTTCAGCATGCAGTCCTACATGGAATGGATTTATTTATTAGTACATAACGTCTGCTTTCGCTTCTTGACCTCAGGAACATCAGAGCAAAAGATAAATGAGAGACGACTGGTTTATAACTTGTCCCAAGATTGTAGCTCAGTTAGAGTTAAATACAGATACGATACATGGACAAAAGTTTGTGGTCCCCTGACCATAAGATTGGTATGTGCTTCTTTTTGAACATTTCATTCGATGTTGAGTCTCCATTTGCTAATATAATGAGCTCCACTGTTCTGGGAAGATGTTCCACTATATATTTGTGGAGCTTCATTCAGCCACAAGGGTGTTAGCAAAGTCAGGTACTGATGTAGGTGAGGAAGTGAGGAGGTCTGGTGTGCAATCAGCATGAAAAAAAAATCAGTGTGTAGTAGGGTTTAGCGCTCTATAGCAGGAGATCTTCCACTCCAACCCATATAAAGCATATCTTCATCTTCATGCTGGCTTTGTTCACAGGGGCGTTGTCATGCTGGAACAGGTTTGGGTCTCATCGTTCACATAAACAAAAATTAATTCTACCATGTTTAAAGATCTTCTATAAAATTGTGTGCCTCCAAATTTGTGGTAACACTTCGAGGAGGAACCACATATGGCTGGAAAAGGCCGGTGTCCAAATACTTTTGACATCTCGCCTGTTTCTGTCCATCTTCTGCTGCATTTCATGATGTTTAGTCTCTCTGCTCTCACCGCAGAGCAGGTTACGCCGGTCCATTCATCTCATCAGCATTTGCTCTAAAAGCTTGGCCTCTCGCAGAACCGGTTTTTCCTACATACCTGCGTTCATAACACACGACAGCCTCATTAGGTAACGCCTCACACACACACACACACACACACACACACACACACACACACACACACACACACACACACACACATTACTGTTTAGGTGTGAACCGTGCACGTAATCTTATTTAACATCTCAGTGTACTTTCTGTCTATATGTAATGAGTTACAAGAACAATGAGGATAAAAAAAGTTGTTTCTTGTCTTTCTGGTGACCAAAAAAAATGTTTTTTCCCTCAGAGAAGATACTCAGGTTTGTAGAGCCCATTCAGCGTGTTGCTCGTCTCTGCTGTAAGTCAGGCACTTCTCCAGAAAGTTTATAGATGTTATTGTTTTGACTACGGTTTAGCCTCGGCGTCTGCTCAACAAACGTTCTCGATTTTCGATCCCAAACGGAAACGGAGTCGGTTTCCAAACTCTGAGGTTCCGCTGATCGTCCATGTCTGGTATATAAACACAGCTCCCACATCGCTGACTGATCTCCCGGATCGGAGACATTTAGATCTTTTTTCTTTTTTGTTTTGCAAAACCCCCGAAATCGTCCTTGGATACGGCGATGCGTCATTGCGAGACGAGATCCAAATTTACGTACAAAGACTAATATAACCGTTGAATGAAGGTCACGCGCTTCCACGACAAAATTGGCGTTTGGTCTTCTTGGCCTTTTCACCAAAATATAGTGAGATATATGCACAGTTTGGTGGAACAGCAAGCTGGAGGTTTGGAGAATTCTGTCTTCTGCTTCTTTTTTCTTCACTCCTTCGCTTCTGTGTCTTTCTCTTGATGCTGAATAGCAGGTCAGTATGGCAACATATGTTGTGCATTAAGAGCGCCGGTGGGGAGGGGTGAGGAGGGCTCCCCCATCTCCCCACAATACACACACTCACACACACACACACACACACACTTTACTTTGCCCTCTGCCAGGATCCTGTTCCAGCCTCTGTATCATTTGTGATGCACCAGAGCCGAGATGTCGTGTTTTTTTTCTTTCTTGAAACCATTTTCATCAATTATGTATATTTTACGTTTTTCCTGGTTTCTTCTCTGAAACAGGCACGGACTTTGGTGATCCTGTTGGATATATGATCAAACCATTACTGTTCAACAACCAAAAAAAGAGATAGAGTTACTTTTCTCTCTATTCTAATGGATTTTAATTAAAAAAACCTGCATATTTTTTCCCTCCTTCATGCTCCATGCTCCATACGCTTCCACGTTGTGTATCCATAATGTTTACAGACTCTGTCCTAACATCAAGATTCATATTTCAAGAGCTTTTCCTGCACAGCTTTCCCTCCGCTGCGCCAGTTCTCCTGTTATAAAGACAAGCTCACCATATTCTGGAAGAGATTATTCCAGCATTACCTCCAGCCAAACCATAAAACCCCCATGTTTCATAACGGAATAACAGAAACGATATTCTCGACATCTCGTTTCAGGCCAGAGACGCAGCCGTAGTGCTTTTCTCGAGAAAGTTACGCCGTAGATCCTCGTCCTGAAACGAAAAAAAGAAACCCGGGGTTGGTTTTTTTTTAATGTGTCCTGCAGATGATCTTTTCTCCAGGAAAAAGGTGTTGGTCTTGGACTAACACAGCTCTGGGTCTTTAACCAGCCAGAACTTTTGTGGCTCAAATCAATTTGTTTGAGTTAACCCAACATTTATTATGGTTGTTCTCCCTTTTGGCCTTCCATAGGCAAAATTAATCTCCTGTGCGTACCCACAGTTTATAGAGTGAAATATCAAATATATCTGCAAGAAATGGATCTAAATTTACCCTGGATATTGTCTTGAAGCAGCTTTACATACATAGATGATAAATATATAGTTTATATAGTTTATCTATGAAGAAGTGAGGGACAGGGTCACTGGTAGATCTCTGATAGAACCTTAAAAAAAATTAATCCAGAATATCTGAAGCACCGATTAGACATTTAAAGCAGTAATACAAATATTTAATGGGCTTAAAATCCACCGTAATATAATATTATAACTGTTTTACCACAGAGATGATCCACAATCTGATTGGTCGAAAAAACAGCTTTATAAATACAGTAAGTTTTGAGAGATATAAGTATATCTTTATTCTAGATTATTCTAGTAAATTGCCAGAAGCTCATTCCTGTCTGGTCCATGCTTTAAATAACCTCTGACTAATCTCTCACACTGACTTCCTGTAAAAAGAGAAGAAGATTCGAGTTTGCCTTATGGACATTCCACAATATTAAATGTAACCGTAAACGAATAAATAAATATGGGTAATTCTGTAATATGAGGTATAACCGGAATAAAACATTTGAATCGAAATATCTGATGTATGTATTGAATTCATTGTACACTGAATAGACACATGAAGGCAGATGTGGTTCTTTTTTCCTGTCACTTGAAGTCCCAAACCTAAAGAATCAAAATATTTTCTACATGGGTTGGAGTGGATCTTACGTGGCCTGCTATAGAGAACAATGGATTGGAACCTCCTCATCTCACCTACATCAGTATCTGACTTTAACACCGTTGTGGCTAAAGCACAAAAACTCCACAAAAGTCTAGTGGAACATCTTCCCAGAAGAGTTGATGTTACTATAATCTAAATTACTATATCTAAAACTAAGAACTAAAGGGAGAAGGAGATGTTCAAATAGAGGAGCACACACATCTTATGGCCAGGTGTCAAAACAAACATTTGTCTATATAGATAGCGGCATCTGTCACGTGTACATTACAGAACAATAGAATGCTTTTCTTCACTTTTACCAGCATATTAGGAAGCTGGGGTCAGTTACTCTACCCCAGGATCCTGGAGCAGAGAAGGTTAAGGGCCTTACTCAAGGGCCCAACAGTGTCAGCTTGGTGGTGTTGGAGCTTAAACTCCCGACCTTCAGATCAGTAATCTTGATTTGTGTGTGTGTGTGTGTGTGTGTGTGTGAAAAAACTAAATTGAGGTGTTGTGATGAACCCTAGCTCAAGTTCTTGATGCTGTCCTGGTTCTTCTTCTTGCCTTGTAATATAAAGCCAATCTGAGTAACCCCACTTCGGGCCCCTGAGCTTGCTGAGCTCCCTGTGTCTTTTTGTTCCACATTTGTTCAATTCCTTATTGTGTCCTAATCACCAGGTCAGCTCTGGGCAGCTCATTGTGAGTCACACCAACAATAGTCATCCTGCATCACTTCCCATAGGATGTTTGATCATAGAGCAGAATAATGGCCAAATATACACACATCTTAGTGTCTTGAAGTCCTGGAAATGTCATTCATATCCCCCCTGCTCTTGCACCATTGGTGTGTGTGTGTATGTGTGTGTATTTTTGTGTTTGCGTGTATTAGTGAAGGACGAGTCATTTTTCGTCCATTAGTGCCACATTTTCCACAGTCGTCAGCAGTTCCAAGAGCGATGCAGCAAAAAGGATCAGTGTAGAGGTCGCGTTACACCGATGATGAAGGATCTAGATTAAGATCGTGAGTCAGAAACTGTTGAGGGAAAGTTCTCGAGGCACGTGGCGAAGTCTTATCGTCCTGATCTCTTTCTAGCGCTTCTAGTTTGCTCAATTGGCTTATTTTCTTTTTTCTTACTTTCTCACTTTCTTACTCTGTGTGTGTGTGTGTGTGTGTGTGTGTGTGTGTGTGTGTGTGTGTGTGTGTGTGTGTGAGAGAACTTGAATATGTGTAAGCACCCATGATTGTAAATGTGTTTGCTCAACCTTGGCTCTGTTTGTATTTTACACACAAAGTTTTCCGAGGCCGGAATTTCTATCCATCTCCGCAAATCCAGCATTTCTCATGCCTGATGATGGGTTGTTCTGTGTTATTAATTCTTAAATAGTTAGAAGTTAATACGTGTGTTTTGGAGAAGTAGAAGCTGTAAAATTGCACCAGGGATGCCTGTGTGTGTGTGTGTGTGTGTGTGTGTGTGTGTGATCCTGCAGACTGAGAGTCTTTTGTAAAAGGGAGTTCTCAGAGGGGTGTTGCAGCGTTCCTCACGCTTTGCCAGCGCCTGGTTCCCGTTGGCTGTGAGTAAGGGCCTTAAACAGGCAGCATTCCTGAGCACAACCTGTTTACTTTTCCGTTAATCATCTCACACACACACACACACACAGGGTAGTCAGGGCCACAGCGAGCCACTCCATCCAGCCCTTACTCAACATTTTTGCATACAACAGAGTTGAAGCTTGGAGATGCTCAAACTGTTCTCAGATCTGTTTTCAAGCCGATCGCAGGAACATCACCCAGGAGGACCGGTCCATCTGGCCGTTCCATTTATGTTCTAACACACAAGGCGTTCCTGTTTACATCGACGCAATGCCCATTGTTGCAGGCTGGTGTTCTGGAAGGCGTTGTGACTCGAGCTCCTGGAAATCCCAGGCTGAAAGCAGACAGCTGAGGGGAGACGGGACGCGTTATTTAGTTTAATCAAGTTCTCACACACGCCTGCCTTTTGATTAACACGTTCGTTAGAAGCCTTTGATGCGGCCTTGTGAAACGGGCCCGATGTTGTCGTGTCTATACGAACGTGTCAAATTTGTTTAGCCGTGTTTTATTTTTTATTATTCAAGGCGGTCCTTATTGATGCGTAGTAGATGAAGGTTTGCTGTGAGCCAAAGTCTTTTGCAGGACACATGCTCGGGCTTCTTTATGGGCTATAAACAAATCCTCAAAGCAAACGCGCGTTCCTTTAGAAGTTGTTTATTTGTCTGTGGAAAGAAAAATGATTCTTTAGTTTATCACACCAGACTGCATATCCGTTTATTATGTATGGACAAAAACGTAGAAGGACACCTGACTTTTTTTTTTATGTGGTTCTTCCTCAAGCTGTTAACACAGAATTGGAGGCACGCAATTGTTTAGGATGTTCTTGGATGTGGAAGAGTAAAATTAAATGTCCTTTCTTTCTAACTAGGAGACACAAATCTGTTCTAACATGAAAACGTTCCTGTGCGCAAAGCCATATGTTCTACATGGGTTGGAGTTCTCCTGCTATAGAGCTATTAACACTATTAAACAATGAATTGGAATGTTGATGGCACCACAGGCCTTCTCATCTCACCTTACATCAGAACCTGACTTTACTAATGAGACCAAATCGCCACAAAATCTGGTGGAACGTCTTCCCAGAAGAGTGGTGGAGGTTATTATAGGAGCGAATGGAGATTAAATGTGGGATTAGATGTTCAGAATAAAGCACATACTAATCTTATGCTTAAGGTTTCATACATAAAGCGACCACTTCTCCAGTCTCTCAGGGTATAAAAGCTGTGAAGGTCTTCCTGGAGTGAGAACCTCTCGCTCATCTGTGTACCAGTGTGACCCGTTCCCTTTTGTCTCAGCCATGTTTTGTTTTTGTTGAATTGATTTTATTTGGTCTGTGCTTTAATACCTCAAACGCCGCTCCAGACACTCTTACACTTTCCGACGTGTTTTCATTTCTCTTTTTCTTTTTTTTTTTGGCTTTGATCTGGGAAAGTTCTGTGTAATTTTTTTTTTAAAGAGGGAACAATTAGCAGAGACCACAAGCTTCGACTCCTACTGGTCTGGAGTTACTCAAGCAGCCATTCGAGTTACTTAAGTCCGAGCTCTTGCATTATACGCACAATTGACTCTGCTCTTGGGAACTACACCTCCGTTATGCGTGGGATCGTCAACCTTTTTCCATGTTTCTCTAAAGTTCTCGACCACCAGCTAACACTGTGGTAACGCTTTGCTCCTGATGCTGGCAGATTCAGCCAGAAGATGTGATGAAATTACAATTTGCTTCTCAAAACAGCGAACTATCTGGACAATGTTTTTAAACCGATAAAGTCTGAATGTTGACTGATCCAAAGCAAATGCTTGTAGACGTGTTGTTTTGTGTTCAGACGTGTTGACTTGAGGTCACATGGTACACCGGCAAGGAATCTGTTTTTGAGGAGAGAACCTCATGAGCTGAAATTTTGAAGATGAGGGCTCATTTTCTTTTCTTTTTTTTTGTTGGTGGAGGTGGGGAATTACAAGTTGAGAACTTGCGGTATGATGTGTAATTCCTCTGGGAGTCTTGGAGTCACTCAAACATGTCTTTTGAAACTTCAGCTCATGCTGCATAACCGTCTCAAAAGGAAAGTGACATACACCTTCTTTGCATACGTGACCTCATGGTAATGTGAGTCTATTTCTGTTTGGGGAAAATTTTACTTTAACTTAACTACATTCAAATATTTGACTTTTTACTCAACTACATTTTTGCAAAATGATCACCAACAGTTCAACATCAAGCAGAACATTTAGAGAGGAATAAATGATGAAGAAACTCCAGACTCGAACTCGACACATCACACGTGACCTCATTTACACGATTTTATTATCAGTGTTTGAGTCATTAATATCATTCTATTAATAGATCAGTGAGCTGAGAGTCACATTCGAGTCTTTACACATCAACTGAGTTGATTATTAAAGATTCTTGTGATAAAAATGACAATAGAAACATTATAGTTATAATAAATCACTACTTTGGATACTTAAGTACATTTGATGGAAAAAACCTTTGTATTTTCACTCAAGTGAAAGTTCACCCTTTTACTGGAGTCACATTTTAACAAGTACATGGACTGCCTCATAGACCCTGAAGAGTCAAATAGGCTAGTTTCAGTGTGATAGACCTTGAACCCTCCATCCTTCCCTTTTTTCCACCTATAGAGGATCTTCATCTGGCTTCTAAGCCCCAAAATTATTACATTTGACGTTTGCTAATGTAAATGAGCAGCTATGCTTTGTTTAAACTAACAGGAAGTTATGTAGTACATTTTTCACGGATATTGGTTTTACAGCACACAGACATTTATGTATTTTTTATGGCAAAAAAAAAAAATGGAGAACTTCAGCCTGGGCAAACAGGAACTATTGTTTGTGACACAGGAAGTCACAAATATAGATATAGAAATGATTCATCTACATACAGCTGTCTGGAATAAATACTAAAATCTGTGCCTTGTCAACTTCCCTATTTGATGACACTAATTGCCAACTAATAAATGCCATCCAAAAAACATGACCTGGATTTAGGAATGTTGGCACTTTAAGCTGCAGCCAGCCGAGCATTTCTGGGCCACTCCCCATCTTGGCTAATGTTGCACTGGTATTGTCTCTGGAGACAACGTAGGCTACCTCTGATGCCTCCACCTTTATGCCTCAGGCTCTCTCTCTATCTCTCTCTCTCTCTCGCTCTCTCTCTCTCTCTCTCTTGCTCTCTCTCTCTCAGTGGTCACGAGCTCCGGTTACCTTATCGGCATAATTATTCTAACATTACTCCATAAATGTTTTTTTGTGTTTTTTTTTAAACTTGCATGATGTCATTATGACCTCATCTGAAACATTACTCTGTCTGATAGAATAGTATAATGTTTAGGAAGTGGACGGTTTGTTATTAGTGTACATGTTTTCATTTCATTTCCCAGTTTCAAGCAGAAGAAAAGCTTGAGACACCACACCTAGTCCAAGCTTGGCACCCTTTCCCTGGAACTGGAAAAGATTTATTATTCTGTATAGATAGTACTCATGACTAAAGGTTTGCTCTCGTGCCAACTTGGAGCTGTTTTTTTCGGTCGTGTTCCAGGACCACTTAAGTCTGCGCGGTCTGCCAAGTTTATACGCTGACGGGCTAATGAATATCTCATAGCTTTCAAACACGATGAGTTCAGTCCTATTCAAATCTGAATTGCCCTGAGAGATCGTTTATCCAACAGGTAGACCGAGTCTGGGAATATCTGAAAACTCTGGCTTGTGAAACCATCACAGCTTTTGTAGCTTCTGTAGATCCTCTGTTGCAGCCAGTCACATTCAGGTATTCAAATGATTTTCCTGAAAGCATCTCGAGTGACAACAAAGGCGATTGGACAGAGTTATTTATGACCTCAGGCATCTGTTCAAATTTCAGAGGCGTTCATCTAAAGGCGTAGAAGCACTTGGAGGTCTTATATAGGGCCATGAAATAACCTCTAATGGTGTTTGGCGTATTTAAAGGTAACAGGTCTTTTATTCAGCCATGTCAGCTTGGAGTTTGGAAAGAGAGATCACTCCTCCTTTGATAAGGCTCAACATCTGAACCGAAAATATAATAGTCACAGTTTATCAGTGATCATTACAATGTTTTTGTGAACATCAACACGTCTCATTCTGGTTAATGCCTTTATCCAGAACAATTTACTTTCATCTCGTTCACACAACTGAACATTCAAGGGTTTGCTCATGGACCCTTGCTGGGATTTGAACTCCTACAACCTTCTTACAAGCTGTCCATAATCTTAACCACTGGTCTACCACTTCCCTTGGTTTTCTGCCCCACATTAGCGATGAGTCGTTAATTTTCTAATTTTCAAAGCATCGCAAAATCGTGTCGTTCATCTCATGATCGTACTTTTGTCACGTGACTCCCATGAACGCTTAGCAGTTATATATATACATATATAAATGATTGGAACTGTAGTCAAAGTTGGCGTGTGTAGACGTGTTGGTGATCTGCTAATAGAAAATTTAACATTTAATTGAATCTGATCAAAAGAACGAAATGAGCTGAATGACTCAAAGAAGCGTCACTGAAATGATCCGATCTTCCAGTCACCACACCACAACACAACACCTTCTCTCTTCCATGATGAACTCGGTAGTCAATAATAGTTTTTTTTTTGAGATTCCCCTCCTAAACTTCTGAGGGATTTAAGAAATGCTTATGGGATTAATAAGCGGTTTAGTGTTCAGGATGAAGCTTTAAAACACACAATTACAATTTTACTTATTACATGCAGAGTAAACGACTTCAGATCCAGGTCTTTGTTCCGAATCGGTCTTCCCTTTCAATACAAAAAATGTCAATGTGGAGAGGGAATAACCTGTCCTGGGTCGGTATTTTCAACCTTGTGAAGCTTTAGAAAAGCAGCCGGTGGTGTGAAAACCAGATGTCTGGGAAGGCGGAGTGGAGTGTAAGTTTAAGAGGAGGAGGAGGAGGAGGAAGAGGAGAAGGAAAAAAGTGCCGCCTGACCGTGATACTGAATCAGACCCAGCCATTTCCTGTGCCCGGCCTGACTCCGCTCCACACGCGCCATATAAGGCCATGGAATTTGCATTTGGGAACTGCCAGACTGTATGGATCAGGGGCTGGTGCGGCAGGAATTCTTCAACTTCTACGGCTGGATTACATTTTTGGGTTAATGTTCTCTTCCAGAACTTTATAGGAAAAATGTGTCGCAAAAATTCACCCTTTTTAACCGCTATAACAGAGAGAACAAACATTTTTTTTTTAGATTTTTTACACACACACACACACACACACACACACCTGAAGGTCTTGACTGATTTATCTTGGTTTAAAAACCCCTTAAAAGAGACGGTGACATCGTAGGCATCCTGATATCGTAAAAAAAAAACGTCCTCTCAGTCAGGCCACCCAGTACATCTTCATCTCTCTCTCTCTCTCTCTCTCTCTCTCTCTCTCTCACTCGTACCACAGGCCTCCATTTAGCTCAGTGTTGTGAAGGAGGTAAGTAGTAGTTTGCAATTCTATACTTCACAGTGCAAAATAAAGCCTGATTTTAAACGCCGGTTACTTTTTATAGAAGCCACTCTTCACACAAAATGGGCTACGGTCAGTTTTTGGATCGGGACACCACTAAATGTATGACGTAACTCATTATCGCGTTCTAAAAAAAATAAAAGCACTTTGCTCGATTCCTGGGCGAAACCGCAGAACGTTCTCCTCTCGTGTTTCCGCATTTCAACCTCTCCCTTTCCCAGCAGAACATTATCATTCCTAAACGTGCACAATGGGAAAAAAAAACATGGATTTTACAGATAAACATCGTCCTCCGGTTCGCTCGAAAGGCCTGGATGTGGAACAGTAAATGATGTCCTGACCGAGGTTTGATGTAAATACCGTAGTATATTTCACGCGTGGTGGTGAATTAAATATTCATTTGCAGGACCTGGTTTTTTTTTTTTTTAGAAGGACGACGGACCGTAGTAACTACACGTCAGACGGAATAAATTATACGGTATAATAAATTCGAGAATACATTTTATTTGCAATATTGATGGGGAATCTTTTCACGGTCTGGTGACGTAATCATGTCACATGAAATTGGCGCTGGAGCAGATATTTATTTGAAATGTACAAACCTTGAAGATAAGAGCTGTGGAAACCAGCTACCATGGAAAGACAATCTGGAGACGATGAGTAAAGTTCAAGGTGTGAATAAATACACAATAACTCACCCAAAAGTATTGGGACACCAGATTTTTCCGTGTATGGGACTTCCTTTCCAAAAAGCTGAAGGCAAACAGATGCATAGGATCTCAACCCTGTTCCAGCATGACAGTGCCTCTGTGCACCATGAAGATATTGCTGACTGCACCCCAGGCCTCCTCATTACAACAACATCAGTACCTGACTTTACTGAATGAGCACAAATCTCCATAAAATCTAGTGGAACATCTTACCAGAAGCTCATTATAACATCAAATGGGCACCAAATGTGGAATGTGATGTTCAAAAAGAAGCACAAAGCAATTATTTGCTCAGGTGTCCAAAAACTTTTGCCTATTTATTATACGTTTATACTGACGAGGTTCTGCAAAGCAGCAGCCGATACACTTTTTTTTTTTGCAGAAAGCTGCATGAGCTGCCGGTCTGGCTTCGGTTCTATCAGGAACACGTGGTGGGAAAAAAGACTTATGAGCATTTGGGCTTCAGAGAGATTTTTTTTTTATGGCACAGCTGAACTCGCATTCCACTGTTTTTTGTTTAAAAAAAAGGGCTCATTGCAAAGAAAAGAGAGCAGACCAGACCGAAAAGGTGTTTGGGTTCCTCCAGCTTTTATTAGGAAGGCTAAGATTAAAACGTAGATGGTGTGAAGTGATCCCTGACCTGCATTTTATTTTTTTTTTTATTTTTTTTTTACATAATGATAGGCTTTGTGATTCTTTTGTTTATACCTTATCCTCTTCCAGGTCCTAATGAGTTCCAGTTTTAAAAAGGTGACATCATTCGAAAATCAATTCCAGGTTACCAAAAAAGAGATGTAGATGTAGCTGAAGATTGCGATTTTTCTTCTAGTGCTCATTCGCTCTTGAAATAACCTCCACTCCTCTGGGGAGATGTTCCACCACATTATGGGAGTGTGTTTACAGAGATTCAGTGACAAGGAAAGTCAGATACTGGTGTAGCTGAGGTGAGGAGGTTGAGGTCAGCGTACACATTCATCATGGAGATCTTCCGCTTCACTCCGCTACCACATGCAAAATCATTCCATTTTGTGCCTCCTGCCTTGTGCTACGTTTGTCCCAATACTTTTGCCCATATGGTGTATCTTCCTGTGATGTGATGAGTGCTGTAAAACTAGTTAACGGCTACCATGTGGGGAAAACGGTTCGAGCTGTGATTTAGGAGATGTTTACTGTGGAGCAACCACACACATACACTACGCTCTTATAACTGACTAATGAAGTGCCGCAGTGTTTTTATTTTCCTGTAATTTACTCTCTTTGTTTTTTATTTACTCCCGAACTCCTAAATTCTTTGCACCTTGTTTGGAGCCATTTTTATTCCCTTTTTTCCCTTTGCTCTACTTTTTCAGCACGTGTTCTTCACTGCTGTGTGTTGTTTCAGAGAGAAATATTCATAAGAAGTGATATTAGGATTTATACAGCATTTGTTTTCTATATAAAACAATAGTCCTGGAGATCGGGAAGGATATGGGCTTAGGTTTGTAATCACCTGGTTATAAGATGTGCTCTCCACATTTAGTCTTCATTTGCTAAGAATCTCCACTTCTTCTGAGATGTTCTACTAGATTTCGTAGAGATTTGGGCTCATTCATAAACTCAAGGGTGTTAGCAAACTGGTAAATCAGGGACTGGTGTAGGCGAATTTACGAGACCTGTGGGGGGCGCAGCCAGCGTTCACATTCACTGTTTTATAGGGTTGTGAGCTCTATAGCAAGAGAACCCATGCAAAGTGTATCTTCATGCCTTTTTTTTACACCTGGGCATCATCATGAACAGGTTTGAGTCTTCTAGTTCAAATGAAAGCAAAAAAAAAATGGTGTCTCCAAATTTGTAAAGAGAGGTGAAGGAAGCTGGGGTCAGAGTACAGGACCAGCCATGACACCAGCCCCTGTAGCACTGGGGGTAAGAGACTTGCTTAAGGGCCCCAAGTGTGGCAGCTTTGCAAACTCAGGGTTTGAAGTCTCAACCTACTAAGAAGTAACCCAGAATCTTAACCACTGAGCTACTACTTCATCTATAGTAACTGTTTGTTGAAGAAGCATATATACGGCTGGAAATATCAGGAGTCCCAATAAATTGTTGTCCATATATTGTATTAAAAGAAGAACAGACATATCAAACCTTTAAAACTGACCTTTTAGATGAATTGAATGTTTTCTGTTCTGTGTCTGTGTTTGTTCTCCGGACTCTTGAACGTCTAAATATCTGAACAGTAGAGTAAAGACGCTCGTGCTGCGTTTTGGCATCAGTTCACACTGACTTGTCGGCCAATCAGAAAAAGAAAAAAAGGTGAGATCTGAGATCTGAGAAACGCAAGCATCAAAAGCAGTGGACAGGGGAAGGTTTTGTTTGACGCTGCTCTTTTTCGTGAGTTTAGTAGAAGTCCCCATCTGTGTGTTGAGAGAAAATACACCATGCGGTCACTTCACCGAGTGGACGGTTTTTACACTCTGAGTGTCAGCAAAGCTTTTAGGGGGGTGGGTTTAAGGGGGAAGGCTGCTGATTAAGGAAATGCACCAAATCCAGATGTGCAGTGAACAGGCTGTTTTTTCAGGTTCTGTCTTGAGACATGAAGTCATTGGGAAATGATGTGTTTTGCTTATTTGGCCTACATCATCACCATTCGTATTCACTATGCTGTTCTCATACAATGATTTTCAGGTTTTTTTTAAACTGAGCGCACACAAAACACGGTTTATCATGCAAACACAATACTGAGAACAGCTCAGGTATTCTTTAAAGACATTACGGACTCACAATATTAAATGCATGAGGATTAAGCGTACAAGTGCATCGTATTGAAAGCAGATTATATCTAAGGAGCTGTGAGACAAAAGTGTTAATTTTGTAAGTAATGTGTGTATGTGTTTTGTGTGTGTTGTTACAGGGGAGCCGGGGACACTACCGGTACCACTGGCAGAGCCACAATGTCAAGCAGAGCGGCGTGGACGATATGGTGCTGCTCTCCAAAATCAACGAAGACGCCATTGTGGAAAACCTGAAGAAGAGATATATGGACGATTACATTTTCGTATCCTTATATGATCAGGAAGAGGGCGGTGTAAAAGCAGCAGTATGAGAGGATTTAGAAGTGTAGTTTGAAAAGCTCTCTGCGTTTTGATTGATGTCTTCATGACGTACGGCTCTCCTCGGGCCTCTGCTCAGTTATTTATGGATGAAAAATGATTTCCTGCATTTTCTCTTAAATGTGCGCTTGGATTTGTTCCATCACTCCATAGATTAGATCTTCATTAGACTGACTGTAATCAGGCTTAACCAAACATGTATATAGCCCGAGCCACTCTGATCTAAAAATGAGATGGGTTGGACGTCAAATCACTGTACTTTCAGACTCTCGTGAGCTCTATTGTTTTCCCACAACAAAAGAGCTTGTGAAAGTCATATGTGGTTCTTCACTTGGACTTGGAGACCCACATCTGTTCCAGCAGTACCCCTGTGCACCAAGCATGAAGGCTTTTTTATGAAGGTTGGACCAGAAGATCATGAGTGGCCTGCATTACAGCACAATTGATTAAACGCTGACTGCACCCCAGGCCTCCTCACCTCACCTACATCACTACCTGATATTACCAACACAATTGTGTTTCTGTGTAAATACAAATCTCCACAAAACATCTTCCCAGAAGAGTGGAGATTATTATAAGAGCAAATGAGGATTAAATATGAAGTGGGATCTAAAACTAAGCACATACCCATATTATGATCAGGTCTGGTGTTCCTGAATGAGCAAAACTCTCCACAAAATCTAGTGGAACATCTTCCCAGAAGAGTGGAGGATATTATACCATAAAAATGGGGACTGAGATGTTCAAAAAAGCATTTTATACTCAGACAAATTTTGTCTATATAACATAATAATCAGGGTATGTATCAATATTCAAGGCATAGCAGCCTCTTTGAACCTCGCAGAAATCTCATAGGTCATGAACATCTCTGGAATGAGTAGGATTAAGGGTTTTTAGCTACTTCAGGCCATGGATGTTTGAACCCAAACTAAGTGCAGTGATTGTAGAGAGAAAATAGTAACAGTGATGCAGTGTTGCAGTCAGCGGCATATGGGACTGAGGTCAGCGTGAGTCAAGCTCAATGCTTCCTTTATTTGCGACGAGCAGCAGCCTGCCAAGTGACTCCAGCCAGAGGAGACAGTACTGCCTTTGCAGACCTCTGACCTATCAAGCATGAGTTCCTCTGCTACCATATGACACGTATCATCATCATCATCATCTTCATCATCATTTATTTTTAACTTTGCTTTTCACTTGCCAGTTTTAGCACATTCCATGATTCTTTTTTTTATAAAAAGAGTTCCCCTTTTTTTAAATAGAGTCGATGATCTCAGCCGTATTTTAGATATTTAAGAACTTGAAGGAAGCTACTAGTTTCTTAGCTTTATATTTAGAATCAAACACAGACTGGTTTTTGTAGCTTCTAATAATGTATAAAAGTAGATAAGAGAACACCTCATAGTTTATTATAGAAAGGAGAACCAGACAGACAGACAGACAGACAGACAGACAGACAGACGGTCAGACAGACAGTCAGACAGACAGACAGACAGATGTTGACACCTGTCTATAAAACTGTTTTATACTTCTTTATTGAATGCCCCATTCCACATTTAGTCCACATTTGCTCTTATTATAATCTCCACACTTCTAAAAAGATGTTTCAGTATATTTTGAAGAAGATTTGTGCTCATTCAGCCATAAGCGTGTTAGTAAAATCAGATACTGATCTAAATGACTTGAGGAGGCCTGAGGTGCAGTTAGCATCCACATTCATCAAGTGAAAAAGGGTTGAGGTCAGAGCTCTATAGCAGGAGATCTTTTAACCCATGTAAAGCATATATTCATGAAGCTGGCTTTGTGCAGAGAGGAATTGTCATGTCATTGTCAAGTGAAGTGAAAATGTCATGCAATCACATCTTAAAGACATCCTGTACAATTGTCTGCCTCCAAGTTTATGGTAAGAGTTGGGGAAGACCCACATATAGACAAAATGACATATGTAGAACCAAGTACTGTGGGACAATACATGAATATACAGTATACAGGAAAAGCGCCCAAATATTATACACTATAATCACAAAGTTTTATAACCCTTGACTTATGTTTATAGACATACATTGGACCTGTGCTGATATCTGTTAACCCATTTAAACAAATGCCATACTTTGGGGACAAGGAGGTGGAGATGTACCAGGGAGCAGTAAGTATTCTATTGGAAATGACTAAGAACTGCAGGAAGTTTGGGAAGTGGCAGTTCAGGGTTGAAAATATTGGACTTCTGAACGGAAGGATTACGGGTTCAAATTCTAGCACCTCCAAGCTGTTGAGCAAGGTTTTTAACCTTCAGATGAGATAAATGCGAGTCGCCTTGGATAAGGCCGTCTACCAAACGCCGTAAACATAAATGCCTTGGAATTAAAAGAGTTTTTTTTTGTATAAAAACGTATTTAGACTCACCAGTGAAATCCCAACTGAAATATTCAACACATTTAGCGACTACGCATGTTATTTCTGTTCTTAAAGAAATAAGGTGCGGTCCAGATACTTGTACCCACCGCATTCTTCTCTAAAGGGAATGCAGCTCATACCTGTCTTATAAGGAACTCACCTGGCAGGAAGTCACCTCTGCAAACAGCAGGTCGCTCTTGGTAGCGTCTGCGATGTGAAATTTTAACCCGTACGATTTTTATATTATAATGTGTTATTTATATATATATTTTTTTTTCACCCGCTCTAACTAACCCTGTCCTTCTCTTCTGTAGGCTCAATATGAAAACCCTCCTCATATCTATGCGCTGGCAGACAATATGTACAGAAACATGATGATTGAACGTGAAAGCCAGTGCGTCATTATCAGGTAGGCAAACAAATAAGTCTGACTCACCCTTCTCAGCCACGTGGGAGTTGTCTTATTGTTAAAAAAGGCAGTGGCCATGTTGGTTTTCTGTTATTTTTCAAGACAATTAATGAGATAATGGAGAGGAGGAAAGCAGGCCTGACTAGCTCAGGCACTTCAGGTGATATAGAAGCTGACTGGCTTGATGCTTGGGACGGATTTAGAGGTGTATGAATGAGTTTCTATGCATACGCCACTCTCTATATTCTTTGACTCCAGGTATTTAAATCTCCAGCATTGTCATTCACAGGATATTCAGTATCATCAGTGTGATCTCAACCTACACTTGGTGGATATTTGCATATTCTCTCTTGCATGTGGGTCAAAAAACAAAGAGCAGCAGTTATTTATTTTTATATTTCCTGCTCCCACAGTGCAGGAAGTTCACCTGGAATAGTCTCGTAGGTTCAGCTGTGAAATTTCTCAGTTCTTTTACACTTGATGAATCTTCTGAAAGAGGATTTGGGGTGTATGGTTACCGCATAAAACTGCTTCAGCTCTTTTCATTTTGCGAGATAAAGGGAAGTTCTGGTTTGTTGTGTGTGTTGGTGGTCTGCCGCAGATGAGGCCTGGGTTCTGAGCGTATCGCTTACATCATGGCGAATGGCTCACACTTCAGCATTTTCCTTCTCGTTTGTTTGTCCAGCAGTCAGTTAACCAGGACAAAAAAACATCAAATAAACTGGAAGTGAGATCATGATTGACCAGATTAGCAAACAAAGACTATGCCTGAATCTGCTGCTCAGGCATTGTGCGGTCAGGATAGCACTTTAACCTAATGTTATTGTTATGATGTAAAGTTTTTCGCCCAATCAAGACATGATCCGTTTCATACTCACAGCACTTTTTCCTCCTTTTTCCCCTCTGACTTTCTTTCCTTTTTTATCATGCAGGAATTTTCAGCTCCCTCTTAACATGTTACTGTTGTTTCTTTGAGCACAAATCCTACAAGATATTGTGCAGGATGAATCGTTTGTTTTGCTTTCGGCCAGGCTTTTTCCGCTTGCTGTTTTGATCTCGCTCATACTTAACTATGTGACCTAAATATTGCATAGACTCCTATTGTTATAAAGTCACAATGGTGATGGAAGTTGGGGGATCAAGTGGAGGAAGCTATTTAGAGAGGAAATTGTCCCTCACTGGAACAGAGGTAAGGATACAGAGAGAATAGAGGTAATTCCCAGGGAGTCAGGGACACCTCATCACCTCATTATCAGGCCATCATTGTGACTTTGCCACAAAAGGCCAGGGTGGATGTACAGTTTGGTTTAAAGAACACAAACACCAGCATTGTATGGTGCAGCACTGCATCTGTTTTGGCTGAGGTAATGAGTTTTATCACGGACTGTTGAATGAAGCTGACAGCGTTCACAGGAAATCTATTTTTTTTACCCTGTGTCCATATTTGGCCAATAAATCCATGGAATTACAAAATACAATTGGGTACTCCCACAGAACCGGGTTCAAAATAGCACCCAGATTAAAGCTCTAGCCTTTGGTTTGGAAGTTTAAGGTTAGAGAAATGACAATATCTGTATTACTCATTTCCTGTCTCAGTGGAAAGTTGACATCACTTAGATGTTGAGTCACAGAGAGGCAAATTATGAAGTGTATGTACATCCACTTCATTTTTTGCTATTATCCAATTATCCGGGGAAATTAGCAACGTTTCCTCCAAGCTCCATCTGCGTGGTATTCGGCAGCTACGGACTTTAATAACCAATCCGTGTTAACCAATAGAAAGAAATCTATGTTCTACCTGCAGAACTGCCATAAACTGCAACCCCAATTCCAAAAAAAAGTTGGGATACTGTGTAAAATGTCATTCGGACAAGTTGACAGGGGCGGAAATCAATATTGGATAGTTGTTATCTTCGAGCCCTCGGGCAGCACTGTATTTGAAACATTGATGATTCTGTAATGGAAATCACTGCATGGGTTTACTAACACCTCCAGAAATCATTGTCTGTGAGCACAGTTTGCCATGTCATCCACAAATGCAGGTTAAATGTCTATCATGCAAAGAAGGAGGCATGCGTGAACATGATCCGGTAAATCTGCCATCCTCTCCAAAGGCTAAAGCTCATTTAAAATGTACTGAGGCAAAGTGGAAAACTTTTCTGTGGCCAGACAAACTGAAATGTTCATTTCAACCATGGATACTACATCATTCAGACTAAAGAGGAGAGGGACCATCCAATGCTTCCATCCAGAACACTTCCTTTTTCAAAGAAGGGCTTGCATATTCGAGCAAGACAATTCTATGACTTTGTTGTAGAAGAGTCCAGGTGCTAAAATGCAAAAAACACAACAAAGGAAACCTAGAACTGTTAATTAGCTAGAATCCTGTATCAGACACATATGGGACAGCATTCCTCCTCCAAAACTTTAGCATCTATTCTTTTTAGTTTGCAGATGTATACGGGCTGAAGACCTGATTATTTCAGACGTGTCATAGCCTTCAAATTCAATATGACCTTATTTTTTTTCTCGAAATGATATCCGTTCTCAGTTTAAACATTTGATATGATGTTTTATTGTAAATAGAATATGGGTGCATATAATTTTGCAATTCATTGCATTCTGTTTCTAATTACTTTTTGCAAAGTGTCTTAACCTTTTGTTAATTGGGGTTGTAGATGATCTTTTGGTTGGTTTTCATACTTGAAAGCACATGAAAACCAAAAAGAGCAGTTCCTGAGATACTCAAACAAGCTCCCTGGGCACCAACAACCAGTTATGTGTGATTCGAGCATGAAGCTTTTGATCCGTATCTTCATGACCTTCATGATGCATTGCACTTCTGTCACGTGATTGGCTGATTAGATAACTGCATGAATGAGCAGGTATGCAAATGTTCCTAATAAAGTGGACAGCAACGTTGAATCTTAATTTTGTGCACACGTGCCTGTGTGTGTGTGTGTGTGTGTGTGTGCATGTGCATGTGTGTGTGTAATTGACACAATAGAAGGCTTCTAAGGTTGAAACTGGCTGAAACAAGGAGGTGTATAGAGTTACTGACGTGCAACGTGCATAATGGATCTCTGAATGTTTCCTCTGGCCTTCTCCAATGGCTTGTACACTATTTGGACAAAAGTTTGGGCACACTTGACCATAAGATGCGTATGAGCTTTTTGAATTTCCCATTTCAGTTCCTCCCAAATAGGTGAGAGCTTTTTAGCAAACCATTAAAGATCTTCCACTCCAACCCATGTAAACCATATCACCCTGGAACCCTGTTGAACACCTTTGAAATGGATGCACCCCAGGCCTCTTCATCTCACCTACATCAGTACCTGACTTTACTAACACCCTGTCTGATGTCTGAATGAGCACAAATATCCACAAAATCTAGTGGAACATGTTGCTATAAGAGCAAATGGGGACTAAATGTGGAATCAGATGATCTTTTGGTCAGGTGTTCATGAACTTCGCCCAAAAAATGTAGCTAACATGCATCTGTCAGTTATTTTATATGCAGAGTGACAGTGAGATGACAATAAGAGACCTGGTAAGAATATGAGCTTCCAGCAGGTCTGTTGAGAAATTCAAGAAAATTTTGGTTAGGTAGAATAACGTCGTAAATACGCATCAACCGTCAACTTCCATATGGTGTGATGTAATGTGAAATGTCAGCATTGGCTAATTTCTCTGAAGTTCTCATCACTGTTAGGAAATTTCGACTATTCCGTTGTAATGACGGTGTTGACTTGACATGAAAAAAGTGTCGTAAACACCTAGAAAACACATGGAAAGCAAACTGTACATAGTCTGTCAATTTGGTTTGTGCCGTAATAAAATAAAATGAGCTTTTCTCATTTTACTTCTACTCTATTAATATTCATCAGCAATACATTTACAGCTCTTCATGTACAGATATAAAACTTCTCCTAAGCTCCACATTGTCCTCAGAACTAGGCTCCACCCCTTTCTCCTTTCATGGAACCAGTAAAGCTCACATCCGAACTGGTTCATGAACCGGATTTTTTGTTTTGTACTAATCCCATCACCCAGTTTTGTTTAGAATGAGCACCAAATCTCATTTTTTCTAAGAGGTTCTTTTCCTTAAATATCTCCAATCGGTGATATGTTGCTTCACGGCCGCTAAAGCAGGAACAGGATTCGAGAACAATTCATTCACTCATGAATGTTTAAGAACACTGGTTTGTTCATGAAGGAAACGGGTAAATGGTTTGCTCAAGGATCCACAATCGGGAGTTTGGTGAAGCTAGGCACGGACCTCATACCCTTCTGATTCGTCGGCCAAACCAGCTACAAATTCTGAACGGCATTTAAAGTTAAAGGAAACGTTTTTTTGTTGTGTGTGTGTGTGTGTGTGTGTGTGTGCGTGTGTGTCTGTGTGTTTGATTTATGTTAAATAGAAAGTGTTAAATTTCACAACTAGACTTTTAAATACATGCACATCATTCATCCTTTCATCAGGGCAGCACCATTTCTAGTTATAGGTGGTCGCCTATTGACCAACTAGCTAGGGGGCGCCAAGGAGTATCCCTGCCCCACCTGCCCAACCACTCTCCGACTTCTTTCTGCTGTTCTGCTGAAGTTTAACATATGCAGTATATGTTTACATTCAATTCTGCACTGATTATTAACTGTTTAACCTTTTTTTATGGAAGGTTGTGAATGATTTGTATGGTGTAGGAGTGTAGCATTGTGGTGGGAGGGCGGAGCCTTGGAGGGGTGGCAATAGGAATCTTGCCTAGGGTGCCAAAAAGGCTAGAAACAGCCCTAGTTTAGGGTCACAGTGGATCCAGAGGCTGTTCTAGGATACAAAGTAGGAAATGACCCTGAATGGGATTCCAGTTACACACTCATTCATGGATTTTTCATAAGAAGGAAACCCAAGAAACCAAAAAGATATGAATTCCACCTTTAAAGATATGATTGAAACACAAGAAAGACAAAATTTTCTAGATCAAACCAGCGATTCTACAGCTGTAAGGCCGCAGTGTTTCCATGCGGTCCTTCCATGCCATTCATAAACATTTCTCTTAAATTGCTGGGTCAGAGCTTGTCAGAGTTTTCTGACCTCAATGAAAATTCCCCAGTGTATGTTCCCTGTCTTTGTTTCCTGCCTCCTTTAAATAGTGTATCAATGGCAGTGAGAAAAGTCCAGTGTTTTGTTTATTTGTGGAAAAGCGGTCAGGTCCTGCTTACGGATGCTGAGAATGAGCTTCTCTGAGTTTTCTGATGATGCAGCGTTCTGTGTTTTGTGTGAACTGCAATTTTGACTGGAATTTTTGTGTCTCGTAGTGGAGAGAGCGGTGCCGGGAAGACGGTCGCAGCCAAATATATTATGAGCTACGTCTCGAGAGTGTCTGGAGGAGGACCTAGAGTGCAGGTGAGTCCAACACGTCTGTCAAAACAAACCTGGTTTTTTTTTCATATTTTAAACTGCTTTACATTCACGGTATTTGGCAGACACCCTTATAAAAATCTCTTTACAACTGAGGAGCTGAGGGTCAAGGGCCTTGCTCAAGGGCCCAGCAGTGGCAGCTTGGTGGTCCTGGGATTTGAACTTGTGATCTTCTGATCCAGAGTCAGAGTCAATGTCTTTATTTTTTTGTTTTTTTGGAAGACACCCTTTCCCAGAGCGACTTAGATTTATCTTAGGGATAAGGAACTTATCATTGGGTTAAGGGCCTTACTTGGGGGCCCCATGAGTAGCAGCTGGGTGTGGCTGGGATTTAAACTCATGACCTGTGAATCCTGATGATGATGAGAATGACATATTGTGCTCTTACACTTATTCTCTTTCACCACATTTGCAGACACCCTTATCTAGAGCCACTTACATTTATGTAATTCATACAACAAACCTAATATAGAGTTAAGGGCCTTGTTCGGGGGCCCAGGAGTGGAAGCGTGGTGTGACTGAGATTTGAACCCATGAGCTTCAGAGTCAAAGGTCAATGTCTTCACTACTACGCTGCACCTCCCAGAGGGAACAAATGGAAATGGTAGCTAAAAAGTTAGGGTTCTAGATTATTGATCTAAAGGTCAGGAGTTCACACCAAGCTGACACTTTTGGAATTTAATCCAGAATCTGGAATATCCAAATATATACAAAATTAAATATATGTCTGTTATGTCCCCAAATAAAGCAGTGTATTGGATTTACATTCTAATGTGATCTTCCTGCTCGTTTTGCTCTTGACGTTCCTTCACAGTTTCCTTTTTCTGTCTTGTTATTCAAGTCTTTTTTTATTACTAGGGGTTGTGTATATATGTATATGAGTACCTGTGAAAAGTTTGGAAGCACTATTGTTTGTAAGACACATCAAGCTGATCGCTTTGGAGTAGTTTTGAAGCAGGGAAGGTTGGAGACTTATAAAAGAAAATGAAAGGAATCCTAAACCAACATGGCTACCATTCCATACTTCAACACTTCAGAACCGCCTTCACAGTACAACAAGACGACGAGCCGTACCAACGAATACGTCAAACTCTGTAGGCGATATTTAGAGAGCAAACAGTCATCTGGAGTGTTTATCTGTCATGGAACGACCTGCCCAGTCACCACACCTAAATGAACTGCTCTGGGATGAACTGGATCACAAGAAAGAAATCTCCAACTAGTGAAGAAAAACTTTGGTGCTTTTTTCTTTTTTTTAATAAATAAAAAAGCATGGCAAAGTGTTTCAGCTGAATGTTTGGAGGAACTAAAATGAACTGGGTTCCCAGTGGTGGTCTAGTGGTTAGGATGCGGCGCTCTCACCGCTGCAGCCCGGGTTTGATCCCCGGTCAGGGAACCAACCCCAGCCATTAGGGTTGTTCAAGCCTTAGTGCCGGTCCCAAGCCCGGCTCAATGGGGAGGGTTGCGTTAGGAAGGGCATCCAGCTTAAAAACGTGCCAAATCAATCATGCGGATGGTCCGCTATAGCGCCCCCTAATGGGAGAAGCCGAAAGAAAGTTTGGAGAAACGAACTGTCCGGATGGAACATTTGGATTTATTTGATCGAAGTAAATCTTCATACTGTTACATTACCAAGCTTGTTGCATAGAAATAAAAGGAACATGCGTGTGTGTCTTTCAAAGAACATAAAAGACACTGTGTTTCCACGCTTATTTAACATCATCTCCAAACTCACTATCGGTTCATTATTCTTCTCTCCTCTGCTGAAGAAAGAGAGAGAGATGTTTGTTCCACACTCATGTTAATAATGAGCTGAATATGTTGTGTGTTGGAAGGATCTTTTCTGAAAATGTGCCTCATGTACACAGTCTCTATGAACATATTCCCCAGAACGTGGTGTTTGGCGAACTTTTTTTTTATTAAACACTTTAAAATAGAATGCAGAATAATAAATACTCTTGTATCTAGTAAACAGACTCCAGTCCATTTTATACTGCATGCAATTTTTCCCTTGTGTCTTTTATATGCAAATACACTCCTGTATGGATTAAATAACTCTCTTTGACCTGTTGGATATTCAGGAGTGTGTTTGTCCAGGTTGTCCCAATTCCGCCTTCTGAATTCCAGTCACGTTTTCTTGACAAATGACAGCCGTTGAGTTTACAGGCTCCCCAGAAATGCTACCATACGACGTCTGTGTATAATAAAAGATGTTTGCTGATTTAAAATGCATGTGCCAGTGATCTGCAGATGGTTTGGAGCAGATAATGCAATCCAGGCCAGATGACTTCCGTGTGTGTGTGTGTGTGTGTGTGTGTGTATGTGTGTGTGTGTATGTATGTTTGTGCGTATCGGCATGACAAGTAGCCTGTGTCGGAGGCATAAGGTTGTCAAAGTACCTAATTGTCATCATTATCATCATCATCATCATCTTCATCATTGCTGCTTTTTCTTTCTTTTTTTTTTCTCCATAGCATGTCAAAGACATCATACTGCAGTCCAACCCTCTTCTGGAAGCCTTCGGGAACGCCAAGACGCTGAGGAACAACAATTCGAGCCGATTCGTAAGCGTTCTACCTTCTGCAGTGGCTTTATGGATGAAAGAGCGAGCGCTCTAAAAGTCATATGGTTTACTGAATCTGAAGCTCAGAGAGCTTCATGGGGACAAAAGAAAACAGAAGGAACTTCCAGTTAAAATAGAACGAGGGAGAAAAAGAGGCAAGAGCAAGGGAATCCTATTATTACCCTCTCTTTTCTCTTTCTGGCTCCATTATTGCGTGTGAAACGGGGCCAGCTGAAGTCAATGGCTGGAAACAGAGAAGAGACAGAGGGTAGGGTGGATCCAGGTTTGGTATTCAGAGGCCAGGCTGATATATGAGCGTGAGCATACTTCACAATATATAAGGGAGAATGACATGCACAGTTATTGTGAACTCGTGGACATGAATCGCTCTATTTCTCTGCTCGTTTTAGTCACTGCAGAGAGGTGTGCTTTTGCTGTTTAAGACCTGTTTGTATTGGAATGGAAGCAAAGAGCAAAAATGAATGGAATAATAGCCTGTTAGATTTATCCCAGCTCTCTAACTTTAATCTGAATTTCATGATATTATTCCAAATACTATCAATACCCTTCACCTAGCCCAAATCCCCAACCATACAACCTTTAACCCCCTAACCCGCAGCCCTCCTACCATAGCCCCAGCCCTCAACCACCCGACACTAATCCCCAACACTCTAATCCTATCCTTAACCCCAAAGCACCCAACCCTAACCCCCAACTACCAACCCTAACTCCCTAATCCCTTAACCCTAACCTTCTAATCCCTCAACCCTAACCCCCAACTCCCAACCCTAACTCCCTAATCCCTTAACCCTAACCTTCTAATCCCTCAACCCTAACCCCCAACTACCAACCCTAACTCCCTAATCCCTTAACCCTAACCTTCTTATCCCCCATCCCTAACCCCCAACTCCCAACCCTAACTCCCTAATCCCTTAACCCTAACCTTCTAATCCCTCAACCCTAACCTCTAACTCCCAACCATAACTCCCTAATCCCTTAACCCTAACCTTCTAATCCCTCATCCCTAACCCCCAACTCCCAACCATAACTCCCTAATCCCTTAACCCTAACCTTCTAATCCCTCATCCCTAACCCCCAACTCCCAACCCTAACTCCCTAATCCCTTAACCCTAACCTTCTAATCCCTCATCCCTAACCCCCTAACTCCCAACCATAACTCCCTAATCCCTTAACCCTAACCTTCTAATCCCTCATCCCTAACCCCTAACTCCCAACCATAACTCCCTAATCCCTTAACCCTAACCTTCTAATCCCTCATCCCTAACCCCCTACTCCCAACCATAACTCCTTAATCCCTTAAACCTAACCTGTAACTCTAACCATGAACTTCTAATCCCTCAACCGTAACCATCCAATCCTACCCCCCCAAACCCTAACTAAAAAAACAAACAAATCACTTTTACACTTTTGAAACTCATAATTTAATTAGTGAGACTCGTTGATGTCATTATTTAGTTTCTTTTTGGTTCAGTTGAATTTTGCAGTTCAGGGGAATGAATTCGATGCGACACGTTTAGATTAGACGTGGAACAGTCATGTTGTGGGAGGAGTTACAGAATGAAGTGTTTCAGTGTGTTCAGGAGCCTCAGTCCTGCTGGGAATCTCATCACACCCTTACTTTGCCTCAATGTGGCTTTTTTCTTTATGTTTAAGTACACAAGACAATGAGCTGCAGGTGTGTGTGTGTGTGTGTGTGTGAGTGTGTGAGAGGATGTGTTGCTCTAAACACTGTTTTAACACTGTGCGTTTCTTCTGGCAGGGCAAATACTTTGAGATCCAGTTCAGCTCCGGCGGTGAACCAGATGGCGGGAAAATCTCCAACTTCCTGTTGGAAAAATCTCGCGTGGTCACGAGGAACCCTGGAGAAAGAAGCTTTCACATCTTCTACCAGGTGAGAAACAGACCTTAGGGAACTGTTTTCATCTCTCCTCTGGAGGGGGAGGGGGGGTTTAATAGCAGGGGAGGAATTCAGAGAGAAAAATAAATAAAGACCCGGTTTTTATTCTGTTTACTACATGAGATCCTTGGATGAGAATTAAAACTGGTTGTCTTTGCGATAATGGAGCTTCCACACGTGTCTACTGCCTCAGACTGACCCTGTTGTGTGGCTTTGTGATTAAAGCACTGCATAGTTTCATAGCACTTTCCAAGTTAGAGCTGAAAAAACAATATCTTAAACTTTGGTGTTTGTTACGTAGCTGATCGAAGGGGCCACTGCGGACCAGAAAAGCACTCTGGGAATCACCAACCTGGATTACTACTCATACCTCAACCAGTCAGGATCCTACAAAGTGGATGACATTGACGACAAACATGATTTTCAGGAAACTCGGGTGAGTGGAAATTTGCACCTGATTTATATTTCCATTATAACCAGGACGGGAAAATATGTTATGGGAAAGCGGATTAGTTATAGGCCCGCTCTTGCTTTTTTTTTTTTTTTACCTTGCAAGGAAAGCAAGGTACAAGGCCACAGAAGTAGTCATTCAATTCCATTCAATAAAAATTCAGTTTTATTTCTATGCCGCTTTTTTTCAATTCACATTGCTTCAAAGCAGCGTTACAGAAAGTAAGATTTATAGAAAAAATTATTTAGTGTATTTATATCCGAAGAGCAAACCTGGGGTGACTGTGGTGAGGAAAACCACTGTTAGATGTTATAAGGAAGTAACCTTGAGGAGCAACTAGACTCAAAAGGGGAACCTCATCCACATCTAACACCAAAAGTGTCATTATAAATCATTAAAACATACAAACACTGGCGAGTGAGAAATATCATGAGCACCAGAGCGTGTGATTAGGAGTAATGTCCTACTTTCTTAGTAGGAGCTTCTGAGAAACTCATAAATTAGCTCAACATCTGAGATCATTATAGATCCATCACCTCCTCCAAGGCAGAGCCTTTTAATGTTTAATGATTAAGAAACAGCATGTGTAGAATGTTTTTTTGAGTATTGATTAAGAGAGAAGTCTGAAATCTTCATGAGGTGGAGTCCAAATGGAGCTGGAACATATCTAGACTGCTCGGGTTCCTCGAATTAGAGAGCGCACAGGCTGAGAAATGGGTTACACATCGCACGTTTTTAACTGAAGCACTTTTGCTCGCTCTCCAGCACGCTATGAACGTTATCGGGATCTCGGGCGAGGACCACACAATGGTCCTGCAGATTGTCGCCGGAATTCTTCACCTAGGCAACATCAGCTTCAAAGAGTCTGGGAACTACGCGGCTGTGGAGAGTGAGGAATGTGAGTAGACGCTTTGGATGTGTGAAGCCATATATCTTTGTGTGTGGTTTTTTTTTTTCCTCCTTTCATTCGGTGTCCTTGGTTGCACTTTTTGGGTCACCAAGAAGCCATTCTGCTTGTTTTTTTACATTTCTTTTGTTATTTGGCTACTTTTTCCCATCTATCTCCTTCTGCTGAATTTTTGTTGTGTTATTGGAGCCAGGCAGACTCAGGCACGCTGAATTACCCCAGAAAATCACGCTCATTTCAAGGTTCAGAGGTCTGGTTTGAATTACATCACATACTAAAATTACACCAAGGAAAAGCAGAACTTCCTGTTGCGCCAGCCCGCCCTTCCAGTTCTCCCTGTCCCCACCCAGTACTCGTCAGTCGGCTTGCTTCGTCTCTCCCTCCAACCATTCCACCCGTCTCGCTATCCTTTCATAGTAATGATTTTCACACAAAGCTCTGCTGTACCCAGGAGTGCACAGTATTACCCAGTCTTCTCGCTGGCTGATCTGCTTGTTTCATGTCCGCTGTAAATTTTCTTGAATGGTTTTCACATCTTTAGCCACATCCTGAATAAGTGGTATAGCAGCATCACACCTCCGTTTGTGTCCAGAGCCCTCAGGGTATGAAAGGTATCAAAGGGTTCCATTCATCCCAAGTTCTCATTCATAAAATTTGTTTTTGAGTTCAAGTTCTTTGATCGATGATTTACATACAATCCATCCCAGGTCTTCTGGGAAGCAGATGGAGATGGAGTTGTTTTGTGCTTTTCTCCCTCGAGGATGCCCAGAATGATAAATTGTGTCTAGAGCTGATAGGGAAGGCTTTCTCTTTTGAAGGAAGAATCGATTTAGCGTGTAGGCTACGTTAAAGACCGGACAAGGTGTCAGGACTCACCTGAACTTCACCTGGACATCAGTGTCCCCTTTTGTTGTGGTTTAATAAAAACACTGTTTCAGTCTTTATTCTGTTTTCTGGAGAAATGTGATGTTCTTGAAGGGTCTTCTTGTTTACTGTTTACTATCTCCTCACTATGCCATTTTCCTCTGTTCAGTTCTGGCATTTCCTGCTTTCCTGCTGGGCATCAAACAGGAGCGACTAAAGGAGAAACTCACCAGCCGTACGATGGACGGCAAATGGGGAGGCAAATCCGAGTCGATAGACGTGACCCTAAACGTGGAGCAGGCGTGTTTCACACGTGATGCACTCGCCAAAGCTCTGCATTCTCGTGTCTTTGACTACCTGGTAGAGGTAGGTGCATTTTTCTCATATTCTTCATATCGCTCTTCTAACTGATGGATATGTAGGTAAAAGTAATTCTTTATTTTCCTTCTAGTCAATCAATAAAGCCATGGTGAAGGATCATCAGGAGGAGAACATCGGGGTTCTGGATATCTACGGATTTGAGATTTTCCAGGTATTATTTTTATGTTTCCTTCCTTTAGGTAGAAGAAAATGCTGAATATGATTTGTTCCAGATGTAAATATTTTTAATGGTATTGGTATTTTTTGGTTTTGATGGAGGGATCAGTGGAACAGTGGTAGACGATGGAGGGATCAGTGGGACAGTGGTAGAGGATGGAGGGATCTGTGGGACAGCGGTAGAAGATGAAGGGATAAGTGGGACAGTGGTAGAGGATGGAGGGATCAGTGGGGCAGTGAGAGACGATGGAGGGATCAGTGGGACAGTGAGAGACGATGGAGGGATCAGTGGGGCAATGGTAGAGGATGGAGGGATCAGTGGGGCAGTGGTAGAGGATGGCGGGATCAGTGGGACAGTGGTAGAGGATGGAGGGATTAGTGGGACAGTGGTAGAGGATGGAGGTATCTGTGGGACAATGGTAGAGGATGGAGGGATCAGTGGGACAGTGGTAGAGGATGGAGGGATTAGTGGGACAGTGGTAGAGGATGGAGGGATCTGTGGGACAGTCGTAGAGGATGGAGGGATCAGTGGGACAGTGGTAGAGGATGGAGGGATTAGTGGGACAGTGGTAGAGGATGGAGGTATCTGTGGGACAGTGGTAGAGGATGGAGGGATCAGTGAGACAGTGGTAGAGGATGGAGGTATCTGTGGGACAGTGGTAGAGGATGGAGGGATTAGTGGGACAGTTGTAGAGGATGGAGGGATCTGTGGGACAGTGGTAGAGGATGGAGGGATCTGTGGGACAGTGGTAGAGGATGGAGGGATCAGTGGGGCAGTGGTAGAGGATGGAGGGATCAGTGGGACAGTGGTAGAAGATGAAGGGATAAGTGGGACAGTGGTAGAGGATGGAGGGATCAGTGGGGCAGTGAGAGACGATGGAGGGATCAGTGGGACAGTGAGAGACGATGGAGGGATCAGTGGGGCAATGGTAGAGGATGGAGGGATCAGTGGGGCAGTGGTAGAGGATGGAGGGATCAGTGGGACAGTGGTAGAGGATGGAGGTATCGGTGAGACAGTGGTAGAGGATGGAGGGATTAGTGGGACAGTGGTAGAGGATGGAGGGATCAGTGGGGCAGTGGGAATAGAATATAATTGTGTTTCTCTCATTGTTCAAATAGCTTTATATATTTATGTTTTAGAAAAATGGATTCGAACAGTTCTGCATAAACTTTGTCAATGAGAAACTCCAGCAGATCTTCATCGAGCTCACACTGAAAGCCGAGCAGGTACAAAAGTCCTTGCTGGGAGTTTGAGTTGTAATGGCACGCTTATAATTACTTTGATATATTTCTTTACACACTCGTTTTCCAAGACGTTTCAATATTTTTTTTTCTTAACCCATATTTTGTTCTTTCAGGAGGAGTATGTACAAGAAGGAATCCGATGGACTCCCATCGAATACTTTAACAACAAGATAGTCTGCGACCTCATCGAGAGTAAAGTAAATGCCAAGAGGCTGAAGTCGGGTTTTGTTTGGCTGATTTCCCCTTCAGACAGGATACGAGCTCTGTTTTTATAAACAGTTTTTTACACACCCAATAAAACTCAATAGTGTGCCAAATTGAGGTATCTCCAGGGGCAATAGTTTGCCGGTTTCTCTTATGGCTTTCAGATAACCTGATAGCACGTTCCTGATGTCCCATAGATGCTCTAAATATTAGAAGTTGGACTACTAATTTAAAGGGCATGAGTTCCAATCCCAGCACCACCAAGTGTCCACTGCTGAGCCCTTGAGCAAGAACCTTAACCTTCAACTGTTAAGTGTATAAATGAGACAGTTGTGAAGGATATTTGTGCTCTTTGTGAAGCGTCCATTTCTCATTTAGTCGCCATTTGCTGGTGTAAATAACCTCCAGTCTTCTAGGTAGATGTTCCACTAGATTTTGTGGAGATTTGTGCTCATTCAAATATAAGGGTGTTAGTAAAGTCAGGTAGGTGAGGTGAGGAGGCCTGGGGTGAAGTCAGCATAAACTTTTATTGTTCAATAGGGTTGGAGTTCAATAGCAGAAGATCTTCCACTCCGACCTACATCTTCATGGAGGTGACTTTGTGCACTTTGTGTGTCGCGCTGAAGAGCTCTGAAGAGCTCTGTAGCAGGAACTCTTCATGGAGCTGGCTTAATTGACAGATTATGGGAATGGAACATGCTAGATATTTTCTACATTTCCTAAAAGGAAAACAAGGAAATAGAGATTTCCATAAATAGACTCCCATTTTATTTACAATATCAGAATCATAGTGAAGCTGAACACGCTTAAAGAAGAGCCCTAACTGACCGAACCTTCTCACCTAAGCTTTCTTTTAAATCCTGATCCTAAGTAGCTGTTTTTTTGTTTCAATTCTTACAATTTGTGACCAATCAGAATTGTCTTTTAGTCTTGTCTAAAGTTATTAAGTTGGATTCTCCTGTTTTTGTCTTTTCCTAGAATCCCCCAGGCATCATGTGCATCTTGGATGACGTATGCGCTACCATGCATGCGAAGGGGGAAGGAGCTGACCAGACGATGCTGCAGAAACTTCGCATGCAGATCAACAACCACGAGCATTTCAACAGCTGGAATCAAGGCTTTATAATCCACCACTATGCGGGAAAGGTCAGAGATGCTCACTGATGCCCGTTTGTCTTTTTGTAGATGTTTACGGTTTCTACAAGCTGGAAATATTTCGTTTGCACTACGTGGCCCACATCAAGTTCACATTTACTCATAAGAACTTTCAGTCTTCTGGGAAGATGTTCCACAAGATTTTTAGGAGGTTTGTGCTCATTGAGACACCAGAGCGTTAGTAAAGTCAGGTGCAGTCAGTAGATCTTCCTACTCAAACTCATGTAAAGCAGAGCTTCGTGCACAGGGGCATTGTCATGCTGGAGCAGGTCTCGTAGTTCAAGTTAAGGGAAATTTCATGCCGCTGCATCCAAAGACATTGAATACAATTTGTGTTTCAAAAAAAAGGAACCGTTTTCTCTCAGTACTTTGGTCCATATTGTGTATATATATTTTCCTGATTTGTAAGTATTTTCTGGTTTTCTAAGTGATAAGACAAATTCTTACGTTTGGTTTATTATTATACTATAAGGTCTGAATTTCAGCTTTAGATCAGGTTATTCAAAAGTATTGGAACATCTGATTGGCAGGGGTTCCTTGTTGCTCGGGTGTGTCATGCTACCTTGAGTTTTCAAAAAAATTATTCACCTCTGAATATCTACTACTACTTCAAGCTCATCGGAAGAAGCTCAGTGGTTTTGGCACCGGATTACAGATTTCACCAATTTCCCTGTTAAATTCTAAAATAAATAATAATAAGTGTTGGCACAGATAAGGGTATCACAATCCAGAGTTTGAAGAAGCCTTCAAGATCAGAACCATTCTGACACAGCCATTCATCAGCATTGAGAATCTGAAGGAATTTGAATTCAAAAGAACTACAGAAATTTCTGGAATAAGATCAACCTTTACCAATGTGTTTGAACGGTCACAGTGTGGAGAAAGAAAGGATCTGCTCATGATCCTAAAGAAACATTAATCCAAACAGTACAATATTAAAAAAAAGAAGAGTGCAGCCCAGATACACAAAATAGCGCCAACCAAGTAGTGGACGAAGTACACAACCCATGTATTAGAGTTAAAATAGAGATACATGAGGTAAAATATTTACAGTAAAAGTGTCCCTTTAAACTTTCACTTGAGTAAAAGTACAAAAGTTTTTGCTTTCAAATGTACTTAAGTATCCAAAGTACTGATTTATTATAACTATAATCTTCTTATTATCATTTTTATTACAAGACTCTTTACTCAATCACCTCAGTTTCTGTGTAAAGACTCGAATGTGACTCTCAGCACACTGATCTATTAATAGAATGATATTAAAGACTCAAACACTGATTGATTTCTATTACAATGATCATGAACCCAAAACCTTCTTTTGAACTACTTAAAAAAACTCATGTAAATGAGGTCACGTGTATGGTGGTGAGTTCGAGTCTGGAGTTTCTTCATCATTTATTCCTCTCTAAATGTTCTGTTGAACTGATGCTGAACTGTATGTTGGTGATCAGTAGATACACCAAGCGCCAATCAGAACACGTGTAAAACAGAGCGGGCGCTCGATCCTGATTGGTGGATTTACGTGTTTGTTACGTTTTTATCCTCGTAAATAAAAAGGACTGATTTCACAAAATGTAGTTGAGTAATCAAAAATGTTCGAAAATATTGTAGATAAAATGTAGTGAAGTTACAGTAAAAGTTTCTCCGACTGGAAAATCTTCAGAAAAAATACAGATACGTGAAAAAACTACAAAAAACCTACTTAAGTTCAGTCACAAATTAAATTTACTTTGTTCTGTCCACCACTATGCCGACCAGCATACATTCTGTATAACGTTATAAAGTACAATGTGCAAAATAAAAGATCTGCAAACAAAGAGGGGACGTAAAGAGTATTAAAAAGTAGTAAATAGTAAATATGTAGATGTAAAGTTCAGGACGTTGAAGATGAATTTCTGATCTTTGGTCTCAAATTCACATGCTGACGTCAAAGTCTTCAGTTAACAGCAAAAAAAAAAACACACTAGGATTATTCATTGTGTTCTTATACTTTTGAAGGGGACTAAAGTATACTAAAGTATGGGACCCTCACACATAGTTCACATAGTTCCTGTTTAATGAGGCTGCTTTAATGAGGAGGAGGATGGTAGAAGTCCTGAATGATTATTTTCAGGCTGATTATAAATGATAATAACTGCATTCCACAGATAACTCCCTGACTTCAACCACCAACACAAACAAACACAAACACACACACACACACACACACACACACACACACACACACACACACACACACACACACACACACACACACAACTAAAAGTTCCTAAATAAAATATATAATTGCCTGGTTTCGTGCAACTGGAAGGTTTCTGCTTGAGTTTTGTTGGGATTTTACTCTTCAGGCATGTTTTCTCTTTGAACTGGCAGCTTACAATGTAATAGAAGTAAACATACACACTTTGTGGCCCAAAAATATTGGGACACCTGACTTTTTTCAATCGTATTTGGTTTCTTTTCCAAAGTTTTACCACAAATTTAGAGGCACACAATTGTATAGAATGGAATTTTCCCTTCACCTGAACTAGGAGACCAAAATCTGTTCCAGCATGACAACGCTGCTGTGCACAAAGAGCTGAAACCAGCTCTATGAAGATTTGCTTAGATTAGAGTAGATCTCCTGCTATAGAGTTCCAACCCTATTGAACAATGAATGTGAACTCTGATTGCACCTCCAGACCTCCTCACCTCACCTGCATGTGGGAACATCTTCCCAGAAGAGTGGAGCTTATAATAAGAGCAGATGGAACCTTAATGTGGAATGTGATGTTCCAATCTTATGGTCAGGTGTCCACAAAAAAGTCCATATATTGGTTTGTTTTACAATTTTCAAGTGAATATTGTGTAATTTAGATTTGAGATTTAATTTGTGTGTGTGTGTGTGTTTGTGTGTGTGTGTGTGTGTGTGTGTGTGTGTGTGTGTGTGTGTGTCTGTGTGTGTGTGTGTGTGTGTGTGTTTTCAGGTGTCCTACGACGCTGACGGCTTCTGCGAGCGTAACAGAGACGTCCTGTTTACCGACCTGATCGAGCTCATGCAGAGCAGTGAAATGTGAGTGCGTCATCCTTTCTACCCATGATGCACCTGTGTTGACAGCCCATGCTAATATATGCAAAGCATGCTCCTAACTTGCAGCAACAAATGTTCGTGTGTGTGTGTGTGTGTGTGTGTGTGTGTGTGTGTGTGTGTGTGTGTGTGTGTGTGTTGTAGGCAGGTCCAAAAATCCCCTTATTGTTTCTCAGGCTAGGTGTTATGGGTGCGTCACGGCAATGCAAACACGTGCGACGTGAAGGGAAAACAGACTTTTGGAATGCTGCAGGAAGCCTTTCAGATGATCAGGTTCCCATTTAGTCAAAGAAAGAAAGCAAATATGGATATGAAAGAGAGTTATGGTCAGCTGCACGATGACAGTTTCTGAGTATTTGATTAAAAACGTGTACGGTGTCACCTGAAATTTCGCCCTGCAGCATGTTTATTTGAAGGTTTTGAACCTACGATCCTAATATCTGTTAGGATAACGTTTGTGGACACCTGAGGATTCCGTATTGAGTACCCGTTTGCTCATATAATAAGCTCCACTCTTCTGGGAAGATGTTCCACTAGATTTTCTGTGTGCTCATTCAGGTACAAGCGTGTTAGTAAAGTCAGGTACTGATGTAGGTGAGGTGAGGTGAGGTGAGGTGAGGTGAGGAGGCCTGGGGTGCAGTCAACGTTCACCTTCATTGTTCAATAGGTTCGAGGTCAGAGCTCAAGAGCACGAGATCTTCCACTCCAGCACAATCTGGTTTTTTTTATATCAAATGAAAGGTAAACTAATTATCATATAATATATGGACAAAAGTATTGGGACACCTGACTTTTCCAGCCATATGTGGTTCTTCTCCAAATTGTTGTTACACTACATTTGTGAAGGTTTTTTTTTATGGTTGCATGACATTTTGAACTCAGAAACCCAAACCTGTTCCAGCATATCAGTGCCCATGTGCACCAGGACAGCTCCATGATGATATGCTTTACATGGTTTAGGAAGATCTCCTGCTATAGAGCTCTGACCTCAACCTTATTGAGCA
>MU551534.1:9615068-9625068 GCA_024362625.1 Silurus asotus | reverse complement strand
GGAACAAGTTTGGGTCTTCTAGTTTAGGTGGAGTGAGAATTTCATGTTCTTACATCCAGAGACATTTGTGTGCCTTCAGCTGTGTTTTAACAGTTTGGGGAAGAACCACATGAGGCTGGAAAAGGTCAGGTGTCCCAATAGTTTTGTCCATATTGTGTATATAAAAAAATATATTATAGCAGGTTCCTACAGGCTCTTGTTTGGTTGTGTGATTAGCAGCAGACCTGCTGAGGGGAAAAAACAAACACAGTCAGTTTAAAAAAAGGAAGTGGGAAAAAACATTGCATCGGTGTCCAATGTGCACTTCAGATGTGACAATAAATCCGAGTGAATCCACCAACGTATGTTCACACCAGCTGCATTCGCACAGCAGTGGTGGTGTTTCCTGTCTCTGGTCTGGTTTTCTGCTCTGTGAGCCGAGAAGAAATAAGTTAAATGCTCTTCAGAGTCGGAAAACCGTCTGGAATTTTCAACACGCTTCACTTTTCATTTTATTGTCTAATCTATGAAACATTTGCTCAATTATTGGGGGTAATTTTGTGTTAATAGTGTATAGGCTAAGCAATATTTAGTGTATACACACACACACACACACACACACACACACACACACACACACACACACACACACACACAAGTAATAGTTTAATGATCCTTGCTTTTTTTTTGTTCACCCCAGAGTGAAGCATCAGGTGGAGTATCTTGGTTTGAAGGAAAATATCCGAGTGAGACGCGCCGGCTACGCTTACAGGAGAGTCTTCCGCAAGTTCCTCAACAGGTACAAAAAAAAATGCATCTTCATTCAACTCAACAGACTGAATTCAAGCCTGGAAGAAGTGCAAATGATCAAGTGTTGTGTTTTGGCTTTAGATCAGAAAACGTACTCGTGTCTGAGAGAGCTGTGGAAAAGTGTAGTGAGACCCAGAGAGGAGAAAATGAGAGCAATTTAAAAACGTCTGAAGGAGTAGCGGTGAAATGGAAAATGGAAAAGAGGTTCATGCTTAAGGCATGAGGAGTGTAAATCAAAAAAAAAAAAAAAGGTTGTGGACACCTGGGTATAAGATCTCATTCTACATTTAGTCACCATTTGCTGTTATAATAAACTTCTGAGAAGATGTTTTCACTAGATTTTGTGGAAATTTGTGAAGATTCATTCAGCCAGAAGAGTGTTTGTAAAGTCAGCAGAAGATCTTCCACTCCAATCTTCATGGACCTGATGGACCAGGTTATGGGTTCAAATCCCGGCACTATCAGGAGGTCACTGCTGGGCCGTTGAGTTTGCCCTCAATTGCTCAGCTTAGCTTTATAGCTGTGAATGTGAAACGTGATAGCGTCTGGATAAGAGGGTTACTGATCAGAAGGTTGTGGGTTGAGCCCCGGCATTGCCAGTCTGCCACTGTTGGGCTTCAACCCTCTGTGCTCCATCTTATAGCTGTGACCCTGCGCTCTGACCCAATCAAGCTGGAATAAGCAATAACCTTATGGGAATTGGTTATTCAGTGGTTGCCGATAAGAAGGTTGTGGGCTCAAGCTCCTGTATCACCAAGCTGCTACTGTTTGGCCCTTAATCAAGGCCCTTAACCCTCCGTGCTCCTCTGTTTAATGGCTGACACTGTGCTCTGATCCCAGCTTGCTAACAAGGAATATGGCTTTGGGTCAGGTGTCCTCTCTGGGTTCTTTCTCAGTTTCTTAAATGGTCAGGGGTTCAAGCCCCAGCACCGCCAAGCTGCCAATGTTGGGTTCGTGAGCAAGGCATTTAACCCTCTCTGCTTCAGGGGCTTTTCCTAGATCTGCCAAATGTCGAACAGGACCAAGTTATTGCGTGTACATGATCCGCTCACTGACCCAGCTTCAAAATAAGGTTCTGATTATCAAGGTGAAAATCCATTGGTGACTGAGGTTGAAGAAACTGTGGTGTGTTATTGTCTGCTGAAATATTCCGACCCCCCTTGTGGGGCAGACACAGTTTCCATTCACACTGCTGCCATTTGGTTTCTCCAGCCATTTAAGAACACACCCATCACCATCCTGGGTGTGTGTGTACACACACATTTAGACACACAGAGTTCCTATTTTATTGGTCCGTCTGCTCTGGGTGGACAGCTTTAGGCACCAGACGCATTTCTATACATCGTCTTGAAAGGCTGATTTGTATTCAGGCTGTTCGCCTTGTCACACCAAAAGTCTCTAAAATGCCACGTTTATATACGTGGTTCATGAATTAAGTGCTTTATTCTATACAATGATATACTGTGCAGGTAATTGGATAATGGCATGACGTTTTCGCTCGGAAACAATGATCTTGTGTTGAAATGGAACAATGCCAGCTTTAATTCAACTGTGTTCAAAGATCTGGGGGATAAACAGTGATCGTATTTCCAGGAATATCCGTACGGATTCTTGAGAATGAAGGAAAAGTATTGGGGCATCTTAGTTTTCCAGGCATATGTGGGTCTTTCCCAAAATGTTCCCACAAAGTTGGAGGCACACAATTGTTTTTGGGTGCAGGAGAAATTTTCCCTTCACTTAAACAAGGAGATTCGAACCCGTTCCTCAAAATCTAGTGGAACATCTTCCCAGGAGAATGAAGCTTATTATAGGAGCAAATGGGGACTTAACGTGGAATTGGATGTCCAAAAAGAGGCACATACCGATCTTATGGTCAGATGTCCACAAAACTAGTTATATATATAGTTATCTGTATTAATGTCTTGTTTTATTTGCAAACATTTACATTTATGGCAGACATCCTTATATAGAGAGACATTTATACCCCTGAGCAGCTAGAGGTTTAGGGGCCTTGCTTAGGGGCCAGGAGTCGCATCTTGGTGTGGCTGGGATTCGATCTCACACACCTTAGGCTGTGTGGTTGTCATGTACCCCAGCAAGTACTTTTTCCAATCATCTTCTTCGTCTATTTTTAGGTACGCTATCTTGACGAAAGAATCGTGGCCGGCGTGGCGTGGAGACGAGAAGCAGGGCGTCCTGCATCTTCTGCGCTCGGTCAACATGGAGCAGGACCAGTACCAACTCGGACGCACCAAGCTCTTCATCAAAGCACCTGAATCGGTACGAGTCCCTGTTTGGTCTGTGTCCAACGAACCGATCGATAGTTAGGATGGGTGTGTGCTGCAAATGCTTGTTTCTTTACCCCAAATGTAATCGATCAGGAAACTGGAGAACACAGAAGAAATGTACTGGAGAGACATGGGATCAGCGAGAACATGATTTAATCTCTACAGAGAGAAACACGAGCTCAGGGTCAAACCAGAGATCCGGGAAACGTTGAGCCAGTGAACTGGTGTGTGTTGGTGTCATCAACACACAATAACGCACATTAATACACAACATTCTAATACACATCAACACAATAATCTACACCAACACACTAATATACAGCACCAAATGCTTAAGAAAACACACACTAACACAATATTACACATTAATACACATTAACACACATCGAAACACACTAATACACACCAACACACACCAGTACATACAACACACATTAATACACATCAACACACACTAATACACATCAACACACAATAATACACAACACACATTAATATACAACACCAAATGCTTTAGAAAACACACACTAACACACTAATATACATTAATACACATTAACACACATCGAAACACACTAATACACACCAACACACACTAGTACATACAACACACACTAATACACATCAACACACACTAATACACATCAACACGCATTAATATACATCAACACAAAATAATACACAACACACACTAATATACATCAACACACACTAAAACACACCAACACACACTAGTACATACAACACACACTAATACACATCAACACACACTAATACACATCAACCCACATTAATACACAACACACACTAATATACATCAACGCACACTAAAACACACCAACACACACTAGTACATACAACACACACTAATATACATCAACACACACTAAAACACACCAACACACACTAAAACACACCAACACACACTAATACACATCAACACACAATACTACATATCAACACACACTTATACACACCAACACACAATAATAAACATCAACACATTAATACACATGAACACAAATTATTACACAAAAACATGCATTAATGCACACCAACACACACTAATACACATCAACACACACTACTACACATCAACACACACTAGTATATACCAACACACACTAATACACATCAACACACACTAATATACAGTAATAATGCACAATACATTAGCAATAGACACCACACATACTGAAAAAACAAAACAAATACAAACACACTAATGCTCCTAACACACTAATACACACTAACAAACATGAATACACACTAATACACCGAACACAAACCAACACACATTAATGCAACCAAACACTAATAGACACTAATGAACTCCAGCACACACTGATACACACCAGCACACACTGATCTCAGGGTGAGACCATCGCCGATGGTGAAGGTTTGAAAAACAAAAATGTTTAAAAGAAATCCCTCAGATGAACTCAGTTCTATTTTAATTCGTTCTTCTTCTGTGGAATGTTTTTTTTTGAGGTGTGAGAGTAATAATTTAGCAATGTAGCCTACAATCTTCTCTAACTCACCAGTACACTAACCTCATAGATAAACATCTGTTGGTGGATCCACTACCTCTCGCCCTTATTCTGTACTTTTCACTTGGTTCCCATAAAATGTGTATAATAGCCGGTTATCAGCGATGTCATGAGGGAACCTTTGATACGTCTGAATGTAGTAACAGTGTGGAAATACATTTCTCACGAATATAAAGCGGAGAATTCTGCAGAGCAGGAAGTCAGAGCTCCACCAGCAGCACTGAGTCAACATTACTGAGGGAAGTCCACATGAGTGTGTGTCTGTAAAGAAGGACCTCTTGTTAGGACACAACCGGGGTTTCTGTTCATGGCATGCTGTATATGAAAGATCTGCCTGTGAATTTACTCTGAGGTCACTGTTGACATTTGCACACACTTGTTCACAAGCACACACACACACACACACACACACACACACACACATGGAGAAAAAGTTTATTATTAATGCTTATCCAACTGAAAGGCAAAAACACACAAGAATTGACAGTGAATTTGGACTGTGAAGTCCAAATTTTTGTCTCTAAACGAAGAACTTGTGCAAGACGGAGAACAGGAGAGAAGATGTGATCAGATTCTCTCACCCCCACAATCACACATGGAGGTGGAAGACCTGAACATGGCCACCATTCCATACTTCAATTCTGTCTGGACTGCGTTTTTATCAGAACCAACTTCACCATACAAGACGATGAGTCAAAGGTTCTGTGACGTACGTCCGGGTTCTGTAAACGTCATATAGAGAGCAAGCAGACGTCTGAAGTGTTTATCTCTCATGGAACGACCTGCCCAGTCACTACACCTAAATCCTACTGAACTGCTCTGGGATGAACTGCATCACAAGAAAAAACATCTACCAACTAGTGAAGAACAACAAGATTTACAAGAGGCACAGCAAAGTATTTCAGCTGAGTGTTTGGAGAAACAAACTGTCAAGAGTGTGTAAAGCTGTTCTTCTTGGAAACGTCTGGACATTTATAGATACGTTTGGTCAAAGAAAATCTGCATACAATTACATTACTGAGTTTGTTGCAGGAATTGCAGGTAAAAATCTATCTGAAGAAAATACTAATTACTTTCACAGGTGTCTTTAGATTTCAGCCGCCAGCTCACAAGGAGTTCGTAGAAAAAGTGTGTGTGTGTGTGTGTGTGTGTGTGTGTGTGTGTGTGTGTTTACCCTACTGAAATATGAAGTGGGAGGGACTTCTTCTGAACCACTCAGGCTCTAAAAACAAAACTCCCTCTCAGATAAGGGCTGACACAGACTAATTAGTTCATGACTAGTTGTGAGTTTGTCAGCTGTGTGTGTATGTGTGTGTGTGTGTGTGTGTGTGTGTGTGTGTGTGTGTGTGGTGTGTGTGCGCTCTGATGTGTGCCAGAATGAACTCTGTGATCTCTCAGAGTGCTGATGTATGGCACTTTTGTGCTGTGTTTGTGTCTGAGCTGTCAGACCCTCAGACTGTAAAAGCTCAGGATCAAATATAAAGCTTCTGAAATTCTGGTGCGAGAGAAATATTTTTATTTTATGACTCTCATGAGAAATCTCCAGATCTGTGTGTGTGTGTGTGTGTGTGAGATAATAAGGGAACAGTGTGTTCAGTCTGGAGTTCTCCAAGCTCCAAGAACCGAGAACCAATCCAGCCCGATTCTCCTGGCATGTATAGAAGGAAAGATGTGAGAGAGTGATGAACCTATCACAACATGAGGAGCTAGCGAGACGTATCTGTGAAATATTATAGCGCTTGACACCGAGCACACGTCTCCGTGTTGTGATTAAATGCCAGACGAGACACCTGGAGACACCTGTCCTCGGCTCACTAATGAAGCTCCTGTATGAAGTGACCTTTCTAAATTGTATTATTATTATTATTAGGATCTCTGTTCTGGATTTATTTCAGCAGCTGGTTCTCGAAAGGTTCTGGAGATCCGTGTTCTGGATAGTATGAACTTCTTTCCACACTTAGTACTTCATTCATATTAAGCAGCAGATCTGGCAGATGGTTTATTCCTGAAGTAAAGGATCCGAGTTGCCTTATTTTCTTTTTTATAACCCAAGTATAGCGAGTCAGACGTTTGGTTTGCAATGGTTGTGCCTTTGGAGTGAAAGTAACAACAACGCGATGGAAAGTATTGTTTATAGGGACAGATCTCCATATTTATCTCTGTCAAGCAATGTTCCTGGTAGATGTCTATGAGAATTATGTTTGTGAGAAGAAATCTCTTTTTTTGGACATCCTATTCCACATTTATTCCACATTTGCTCTTTAAACTCCACTCATCTGGGAAGATTTTCCACTAGGTTTTAAAGTGTGTTTGTGGAGATTTGGGAAAATTCATTCAGCTACAAGGTTGTTAGTAAAGTCAGATACTGATGTAGGTGAGAAAGTGAGGGTTCCTCGGGGTGCTGTCAACATTCACATTCATCCCAAAGGTGTTCGATAGGATTTAGAGCTCTATAGCAGGCTAATTGAGATCTTCCACTTCCAATCTGTGTAAAGCAGATCTTCATGGAGCAGACTTTGTGCACAGTGGCATTGTCATGCTAAAATACGTGTGGGTCTTCTAGTGCAGGTTTCATCCTAGCACATCTAAAGACATCCTATACAATGGTGTCCAATTTGGGGAAATAATTCTTATGGCTTAAAAAGTGAGGTGTCCCAATACTTTTGCCAATACCATCTCCACATGAAGTGCAAATGATGGCAGATAGCAAAGCTAACGACACTCCTGTTTCTCCACAGCTCTTCCTCCTGGAGGAGACGAGGGATCGCAAGTTTGACGGCTATGCCAGAGCTATCCAGCGCGCCTGGCGCCGGTACATCGCTCGCAAGAAATACGTGCAGATGAGAGAGGAAGGTGAGCATCACCAGCTAATGCCTGCAAGGTCACACAAGGTCACACTGGTCACTTAAGAGGGAAATTGAAACCACTGCCGGCTTATGAGACTAACATGTAGGATATTTGCGTACGAGTTGAGGTTTCAGTGGGTTTCCTTTTCTTCTGCGTATCAAACACTGATTTTGATCTCGTTTCCTCATTTGCTGGTCAGGCTGAAGGACAGTGAAACTTGTTGTCTAATCATCTTGGCTAAGAACTCTTAGACCTGAATCTGAATACCTCAGATGCGGTATCACTGAATATACTATTAATCTAAAGGGTTCTAAAGGGTTTTATGTGTGTTTTTTTTTTTTATCCTCAGCCTCTGACCTGCTGCTGAACAAGAAGGAGAGGAGGAGGCACAGCATAAACAGGAACTTTGTGGGAGATTACATCGGCATGGACGACCGGCCCGAGCTCAGGCAGTTCCTGGCCAAGAGGGAGAAGATCGAATTTGCAGCAACCGTCACTAAATATGACCGACGCTTTAAGGTGCCAAAGACGTTATAACAGTGATGAAAGATCTGAGGTGCTTCTCAGTGAGCTTGTCAGGGAGTTGACAAAAACCCGGCTCAATCGTTGGATACTTCTAGTGTTCTGGAATGTTCATCCATAATCCATTACATACATCAGAGGGCAATGATGCCTACTAGAAATGTTCCCTTACTGGAAATAGTGTCATCATTTCTGAAGCCTCTCAGTCTCTTTATCTAGAAGCAATTTGATTCTAACATTTTTTCTGTTCTGATTTTAAGTGGATAATATTTGTTTGATGTTCTAGCTAGATTATGCTTGACCAGTGGAGGATAGTAAGTGTATAACAGTATATGTACTTTACTGAAGTATTTATGATAAATGCTAATGTCATGTGACCTGGAAAAAGAGAAGCACGGTGTGTAAAGAGTCAGGGTTCTTACCCGAGCCCAAACCCGTGTACGAGAGGTTGAGCCGAATGAGACGCACATTTAGCGTCACCGTTTCTGTCTAAAATTTCATTCTACACCGCATCAGGGATTTACATCGTCGTGAGATAAATCAGGTTCTGCCTATCCAAGCATCGAGTCTTCGACTATTCAGGGTCACCATATAGTCTGTATTTTATATTACAAATGACTCAATCAAATTCGTGTTGTTCATGCTAACAAATTGATTCTCATACTAAGGAAGTCCATGTGAAAATGCTGATTAGCACGACGAAGGTGAACATTAGCTGACATTTCTGCTTCCCTGGATTTGGTTTTAAATGAACTCAGTGTCCAGTCACGTTCACGGTCACGGAGTCTCCTCAGATGACGTGCCTCACACGACCTTTCATGCGTCACATGCTGGTTTTCTTTTTGTGTTGTTCTTGTTGCAAATCTCTGATGTCAGACAGCGACACACTGAGAAAACAATTGTATTTTTGAATGTGTGTGTAACTTCCTTGGTTGAGCTTAGACTGAAATCGTCTACACACTGATCGTGAGGACTGCTGCCGGAGTCGAACTCTATGTGCCATCAAATGCATTGGCTTTCAAACATGGCCGCCTAGGATTCCAAATCCCAATACACACGTGCACGTCCGCAGTCATTCTCACACTGATTAGTTGATTATTATTAATAAATTATAAATAATAAATATAATACAGTGCTCTCCAAGCAGCATTCAGTCTTGCTTGTAAAAACAAGCAGCATGTGGCGTCAGTGATTCGCCTCTAGAGGCCGCTATCGTAAATGACAGCGGACTGGAAGCCGGAAAAACTATCGGCAATGATTTTAGTAGTTTGAATGGCAACCATTATGATTAAATGCAGATATGATATGAGTAAAAATGACAATTATAAAATATTTCTCTGGCATATTACATGGCAATGAATCTTACAGTTTATTGCTATTGTTTTCTTTTGACAGGGTATTAAACGAGACTTCATCCTCACGCCAAAGTGTGTGTACCTGATTGGGAGAGAGAAGGTGAAACAAGGTCCTGAGAAGGGCCAGATCAAAGAGGTTCTCAAGCGTAAAATCGACGTGGACAAGATCATGGCTGTTTCTCTCAGGTGAGATATGAAGCACGGTTTCTCACTGTGTGTGTGTGTGTGTGTGTGTGTGTGTGTGTGTTTGAAAGAGAGATATATAATAGGTTAACTAGTCAATCATTAAACAGCGCTGAGTTAATATTTAGAGAGTGGGTAAACATACTTTGATCCGTAATCAGTGGTAAATGTCACAGGGTAGAGAAAAGTCACACGTGATATACACCATATTTATTATTGTACTCGCATTACCTCAGAGAGACAGAGCTGAATTCTTTCTTACTGCAGAGCTTTGTTGTGTTCTAAATTATGAAGTCTGAGAAACTGGAGAGATGCATTGAGAGCTTCCACTTCATCAGCCATCAGCATCCCCATGTGTACACTATATTCACTAAAGTACCTGAGGTACCTGTTTTTTAGCCATGTTGGAGTGGAAGATCTCTTGCTATGGATTAAATTGGAACGCTGCCCCCCCCACCCCCCCACC
>MU551534.1:9603676-9615032 GCA_024362625.1 Silurus asotus | reverse complement strand
CCCCCACCCCCCAGGCCTCCTCACATCACCAACATCGGTACCTGACTTTACTGATGAACACAAATGTCCACATGCACACTCCAGAAGAGTGGATTATTAGTGCACATTGGGACTAAATGTGGAATGCAGTGCTCAAAAAGAGGCATTTACCATATTTAAGACCAGGTGGCTGCAAACCTTTGGCATTATAGTGTATATATGAATTATATGAGGTTGGGTCGAGGACGAGGATGAGTTCCATTTAGAGTCTGGTTCCTCCCAAGGTTTCTTTCATGTTTATCGTTTTGGAGATTTTGTCCCATGTTAAAATATCAGCGCGCTACAGATCGTAGAATTGGTCCGAGCGTTCTAATCAACAAGGGCTTTCCAGCTGCAGAACAGATGCTCGTGAGATGTTCTGATTTTGATGCGTGCAAATTTTTTATTTAATCCTTATTGAAATCACTGTTTTGACGTTTAATGTGAACAATTCAAAGCAATGGAGTTCTTGATTTGTGTCTGCATTATTTAATTTTTCTATATGGCTGATTGGACAATAATTGCAATAACAAGCAGTTTGTTTTTTGTGTAAAAGTGGCTGATAAACGCATGTGTTGTCTTTGTTCTCGGCGTTCAGCACTCTTCAAGATGACTTCCTGATCCTTCACGAACAGGAGTATGACAGCCTTCTGGAGTGTGTCTTCAAAACGGAGTTCATCAGCCTGCTGTCGCAGAAATACGAGGAAAAAACCAAAAGGAAGCTGCCTCTCAAATTCGCCAACACGTGAGTCTTCGTACCTCGAGTTCGATGATTGACTAATTTCTAAAAAAGAAAAAAGGGTTTACGATTTAATGGGTTTGCTTCTGATGTTCAGATTGGAGATGAAGCTAAAGAAGGAGAGCTGGGGGCCGTGGAGCAACGCCGGGTCTCGGCAAGTGCAGTTCATGCACGGTCAGGGAGATATAGCTACGTTGAAACCCTCCAACAAGATGCTGCAGGTCAGCATCGGCCCAGGCCTTTCTAAAAACTCACGTGAGTATCAATGCGTTCATTCTGAGAGTGTGGAGTTTTACCCCTGAAACTTCTTCACCCTCTGACTGGTCTGTTCTGTAATCAGAAGTGTATCAGCTGTGTTAGGAGCATGATGTGGGAATGTGGGTGGAACGAGAGTAGGATTACTTTAGACTTTGGTCAACTATAAAACTCCTTCGGGCATCTTTGTTGTTATTGTGTATCAGTAATAAAGTGCTGTGTGTAACTGAGTGTATTGTTTTTCCAGGTCCCAATAAGAAAGGCCCCAGTATGAACCGTTCCAGCACAGTTAGAACTCACCAGAACATTCCAACACGGGTCGCTCCCGGCCCTCCAGGTAACACGGGAAACACACAGGAAATACATACATACATACATACAGACAGACAGACAGACAGACAGACAGACAGACAGACAGACAGACAGGTAGATTGACAGACAGACAGACAGACCAATAGATAGATAGATAGATAGATAGATAGATAGATAGATAGATAGATAGATAGATAGACAGACAGGTAGATTGACAGACAGACAGACAGACAGACAGACCAATAGATAGATAGATAGATAGATAGATAGATAGATAGATAGATAGATAGATAGATAGACAGACAGACAGACAGACAGACCAATAGATAGATAGATAGACAGACAGACAGACAGCCAAAGTCATACAAAGTCATACATTTTCTAATTGTGTATGTTAATTTCAGTCGCTCATCAGAACGGTGGGCTAAAACATCATAATCCCAGTCAGAGGAACGCACAGCATCAGAGGCCGGCCTCAGGTAATCAATCCCGCCCCTTCCTGCCTGTCACTTCCAATCAGCTGAAGGACAGAACTAACAGGCAGACGTCTCAGCAGCCCAACCTGGACTGCCTCAGAGTGCCTGATCAAGGAGCTGCTGGGTGAGTGTACACACACACACACACACACACACACACACACACAAAACCATGAACATGACACACTGTGTAACACAACTGATCTATCTCTTTACTATAACAGAAACCAGCGGGCATCTTCAAATGGAGGAATGTGAGTCTGTGTGTGTGTGTGTGTGTGTGTGTGTGTGTGTGTGTGTGGGTGTGTGTGTGTGGTGGTGTGGTGTCATCAATGGTGGTGCTGGTTGTGGTTTCAAATCTGCCTTATCAGACTCTGAGGTTTGACAGACGCTCAATTCCAAATCAGCCCCGACGCCTCGTTACCATAAAAAAGGTCCTTATTTATATAATCCAATATTTACATTTAAAAAAGGACCAGAACGCTGTTTAATAATAACATTTAAATTGTGAACATGTGATCAGAATCTAAATAAAAAGGACAGGAAGTACACTATATGGACAAAAGTATTAGGACACCTTATTTCGCCAGTCATATGTAATTCACTTGAAATTGAACAGGTTTGGGGAGACCCAAACCTGTATGACAATCCAGAATGAATTCCCCTGTGCACAAAGTCAGCTTCATGAAGATGTGGGTCTCAGTGGAAGATCTCCTGCTGTCAAGCTCCAACCCTATTGAACAATGAATGTGAACGCTGACTGCACCTCCTCACCTCACCTACCTGACTAACACCCTTGTGCCTGAATGTGCAAAAATCTCCAGAAAATCTAGTAGAACATCTTCCCAGAACAGTGGTGGAGGTTATAATGAGAGCAAACGTGGATTTAATGTGGAACGGGACGTTCAAAAAAAGAAGCACATACCAATCTTATGGTCAGTTGTCCACAAACTTTTGTCTGTACAGTGTACACCCAATCTACAAATTCCGAATGCTGTAACAGGATACAGCTTTTGTTTTGACCCATTACTTTTAGAAGAAACTGGAGATGTGTGTCAGTTCTAAACAAATATCTCATCTCAGAAAGCTGGAGGTTACAAAGCTGATTTGGAATGAATTCTGTTCTTAACTTTTTTTTTGCTGTTGTTTGTTGTTTTGAACCTGAACCTCTCCTGAGTCCTCCGTACACACAAACACATCCACGAGGTCCCAGGAGAGATGCATTCAGCCTGCGCTTTCACTGAGCAAACTCGGACTAGAAGAGCACACGGTCTTCTACGAGTGGTGCGAAAGGAGCCGCGAGCTGTTTTCACCGATGATGGAAATGAAATGAGCTTTGTAGAGAGAGAAAAAAAAACAACATGAGATGTTAAAGGAATACTGGTGTGATGTTTTTAAACGCTTTCTAGCACATCTGTAGAATGTGGAGTGTAATTAACCACAGGGAATGGTTTAGTCATGTTTCCCTGTACTCAGAGCGTGTTTACACAACCGCGGTTACAGTAAAAATCTGAGGATGAGACAGACACAAGCAATTTCCTGTACTTGTGATAAAAGTAATTCATCGCACATATGCTACAGATGGGGTCTGAAAAACCACTATTCCTTTGAGTTCATTGTTTGGAAGTTCATGCAGTAGTTTTTGTGAAACGCTTGCATCTGTCGCCACCTTGTGGCCAACCTGAAATCATGCACTCATCAGCATTGAACGGAATCATTAATTGGTCTGAACCTGAGGTGATTACACGCCACGCTATGCTTGATTTAAAGTAAAGTTAACTTCGACCGCTCGGTTAACTTCACTTTGCTCTCGTGAAGCATGCTGTAAAGTTCCAGAGCCCTGGTGGAGTTCCAGAGCCCTGTGCGATCATGCACCTGTGAACCTGATTATTATTGTCATGTTGTGTTTCAGGGCTCACAGGCAGTCAGCTAACAGGCCCACCCCGGGAGGTGGGCGGCCCAAACCCGCTCCCAAACCCAAGCCTCAGGTGCCTCAGTGTAAAGCTCTGTACGCCTACGATGCCCAGGACACCGACGAGCTTAGCTTCAATGCTGAGGACATCATCGATATCATTATGGAAGGTGAGAAAAGGGCCCGCGAAGTACAGGGATCATAAACACTATCAGATAATCACAGGAGTGCAAAAGAAACTGGTGTATTTATACTGAGATCTCGTGTTGACGAGTCTGAGAGAGTGTCCTGAATACCCCAAAACCACATCACCTACACCTAGCCTGGTTATATCACAGACACACACACAGACAGACACACAGACAGACACACAGATAGACTCACAGACAGATAGACACACACACACACAGCCAGACAGACGGACACACAGACAGACAGACACACAGACACACACACAGACAGACAGACCCACAGACAGACACACAGACAGACTCACAGACAGACAGACAGACACACAGACAGACACACAGACAGACACACAGACAGACAGACAGACACACAGACAGACAGACAGACAGACATACAGACAAACAGATAGAATTTGATGGCTGCAAAACCTCTCAAAAAAAGTTTAAACAAGGCAACAAAGGTCTGGAAATAGTAAATGGACGTATATAATTTTTGGTTGGAGCTTCACCAATCTGTTTTTATATATAAGAACAAAAAAGCTTTAGGGAAATAAACTAAACGTGTCTTTGCTCCTCAGACGCCTCAGGATGGTGGACCGGGAGGCTGAGAGGCAAACAGGGCCTTTTTCCAAACAACTACGTCACTAAGATCTAAACTCCATCTCCTGCAGCCGAGCAGCCCGTACCTCAAAAGACTCGTAGTGCAGTGTAAAACGGATAAGTGAGAGAACGAGGGAGAAGAACGCGACGTAGAGGAAGATCTCGCTGTGTAGTTACACAGCAGCAGAGTCTTTCTTGTACTTCGGTCTTGTCATGCACAAGGACGATGACCTTCCCATCACAGCACACTTCTCTCCAGGGACAAGAGTTACGCGAGAGTCCCTGTGAGCACTGATCAAAAACTATTTATTGTATTTATAGCTCATGAGTTTTTTTTTTTTTTCTTTCATGTTCGTTTCCTTCTTTCGGTTTCACCATCAGCGATATTTAAAATCGATTTCATCCGCAATCGATTGTACTTCGGGACCCTGAAGCCTTTATTTCATTACTTTTAAAAGCAGAAGGATTTTCTTGTGTGAATGAAGGTGCTTTACTGTGTCGTGGTTTATCTCTAACAGGTCTAAGGTTTAATATAATATAGAGATTTTTTTTTTTTTTTTGCTGCTAAATGCCTGATTTTAATCTAAAAATTGTACATCGGGACGTAAATTTTTATTCGAAGCGTTCGTCTTTACGAAGTCAATCAAACCCGAAAACCACGAAGCGCACGTGTTACTGCGTCGATGTCTGGTCAATACCAGAGACACTGGACGGAAGTCCCCCCCCCCCCCAGACCCCCCCCAAACCCCCCCATCCCCCCCCCCCCCCTCTCCAGGATGTAAATATATATAAATATAAATGAAGGTTTGCTAAAGATGCACGATTCTTCTGAAGGTCATTGTTTCAAAAAAAAAGAAGCGATTTGTTTACATGCAGGCATTTTGCATCGACGTATCTAGAATATTTTGTAAAAAGAAATTCATTCATTCATTCATGTGTACCGTCTCCCTCCGGTTTGTTTATTTATGCACAATAGGGTTGTGTTTTAGATGGAAAATGATTGGAACAAAATATTCCCACAGAATAAACTGTAAGCATTAAAATGATTTCAATGACTTCATATCCACTATACCCAAAATATGTTGTTGTTTTTTTTTCAGTTTTTTTGGTAAATAAATGCTCCTGGTTTCATTGTTTCCGCACACGGACACGTCTCATGCGACTGCTGGTTTCTGTTCCTGTTCATGATTATGTAGTATTGTGATATTGGGTAATACGGTAATTTTTTTGTCTTTCTTTTTCTGTTACAATAGAATGTTAGTCCATGTGACGAGTGCATGTGTCTCCCGTGAAAGAGTAGATTTCTCTCGTTTTGTACTATATATAATGTGTATGTATGTATATATACAGCGGGTAAAATAAGTATTGAACACGTCCCTATTTTTCTCAGTAAATATATTTCTTAAGGTGCTATTGACATTACATTTTTAACAGATGTTGGTAACAACCCATGCAGTCCACACATACAAAGAAATCAAACCATAGATTTCCATAAATGAAGTTATGTGATATAATGTGAAATGACACAGGGGAAAAAGTAATGAAACCCATTAAGAAAGGGAGGTGGAAAAAAAGGCATGGAAAGACATACCCCATGTCATTGAAAATTTTAATCAGCTGCTTCAGTCCCCATAATAACCTGTATAAAAGTGTCCCTTCACCAAAGTGTCACACAAGAAACACTTTATGATGGGTTCCCTCATTCACAATCTTGTTGAAGAACATCCTGATGGGGATTTCTAAACTGTTGTGGTAATAATCCAGAAGTGGGCCAAACATTTCACCATAAAGCAGCCATGAAGAGGTGCTCCTCAACAGATCGAGTGAAAAAAGAATAGAAGAGCTGTCTAAGAGCCAATGAGCACTTATGGAGAGCTTCAGAAAAACCAGGAATTGGAGAGTCATGTCCTGTGTGCACGCTCACCATGCGAGACTCCACTGCTGAAGAAAAAGCGTGTTGAATCTCATTTAAAGTATATACAAAAAATACGCAAATGCGACGCAACCTTAATTCTGGGTTAGAGGTTGAGACCAAATTTGATTTAAAGAACTTGAGACAATTTTAAAGAAGTTTTAAAACCTGTGCAATTTGGGACAGTGTGCAAAAACATGACTCAGGTTACAGGGTGAACGTTTACATGTTTCTTGTCAGGAACGTTGGGATAAATCTTCAATAATCGAGCCTTAGAATGATGAGCTCTATGGACCATTTTATAGTGTTTAAAAATTAGTAGCACATGATGTGGACGTGTGTATATACACATATATAGTACAAACATTCTTGATAAATCTGCTGCCATCTAATAGGATGATGAAACAAGGATTGACATTTCAGCAAGACAACGATCCCAAACACAGTTGAGGAATCTCGTCTAGAATGGTTCAGCCAATCACCAGACTCAAAGCCCATCAAAAAGCTATAGAAAGAACTAGAAATGGAGTTTATAGAAGAGGCCCAAGGAACCACTGAGATTTAAAGAAGGGCCCAAAAAAAAAAAAAAAAATCACCTCAGAAATACATGTAACCGGTTCTCCATACAGGAGGCGTCTGAAAGTATGAATTTGGCTCTATAGCAGATGTTCTACACCAACCCATGTAAATAACTGCATTCATGTAACAGGTGTTTGGATCTCCCAAGTCAAAGTTCATACCACAAATATCTTTAGTAAATGCTCTGATTATAGGAAAAACCACAACAGCATTTGTAGACAAACTGAACCTCGAAAAGTAGCACATCACGGATGAAGATACTTTCCCCCCCATGCCAGGAGAAATGGTCCATAAATCAATAGCATCAAAAACCATGTATGTGGAGGAGTTTTGTAGAAGTACCAAAATACTTGTTTCCCCCCCCAGGCCTTATCTACTCAAAAAAGTACCCATGACCACCATTTAGAGTTCGAACATCTTTGGACTTTTTATTGAAATGTTCCAGTCAACTCCTGAAGGCAAAAATTCAGCAAGAACATCTAAAAAAAGTGACAGTAAAACTACTTAAAAAAATTGAATCGCAAGTGGTACATGTTCATTTTAAAAAAATGAAAAAGAAAAAAAAGATAAAAATTCAGTTAATTTGCACATAATATATACATCTTTAAAGCAGCAGTCCATTTCCAATGGCTGATTAGTGATAAAGTGCAGATTGGAGTCTACGATCGTTGTTGGGGGGAGGGGGGGAATCAAGAGGTGAGCAGAGAGGCAGCGAGGTCCTTCAGGAGTGAAGACTTCAGCTGAGGGAGCAGGCTGACCTTCATGAGCCTGCTGCTTGAGTACTTTTTCTTTACAGCCTGAAACAAGAAAAATCAACTCAAAGGAGGAAAAAAATCTGAAAGCTAAAAATCAAGTGCAATTTCACCTACCACGTATTTGGTGAGTCCCTCGTTAACCTTGACCACATTTTTGGCCATGTGCTTCATAATGGGCTTCAGGTGGGCCTCGCTGTAGGTGGTGTAGTACTCCTGCGTTGGAGACTAAAAGAAACCAGAAGATAAGCAAGTTATGAAGCACTGGAAAGAAAGAAGCAAAGGTGAAAAGAAGTTCTTACCCATTTCTGTCCGTCAACCACAAGCTGAGAGATGCACAGAGCAGCAGCACCAGTTTCTGAAGGATGGTAATGGACCATGTCGTAGTCCAACAGGGTCAGCTCGAGAAAATACTTGGCAAGGGTGTGCTTCTCTGCATCAGCCTGGAGAACAACCGGTCAAACAAGGTTTGGTTATAACCTTCAGCTAGTCAAGCGACACGTGTAGGAGGTTTAGAAATCGATGGAACAGATACAGAGGTTTCATTTTTCAGATTTAAAAGCGTGCAGTTTTATGCCTATCATCCAGGCCACTCAGATGCTCACACTAATCAAATAACCAACAGGAAACCTTACATTTCCAGCCTTGGAAGCTCTCCTGAGAAAGTGAAGAGGCAACGGGCGCCCGAGCTCAAAGTTCAGCTCTCTGAGAAGCAGCATCTCCATTTCCCGGATCTGGGGTTTTGTGAAGGCGTTGTCCGTGATGTAGGCGAAATCCCCGACCTCTGGGACGTACATTTCTTCATACTTGGAAGCGAGCAACATTGCAGTGACCCCGACCAGCTGCAGTTTCCTCCGGGACACCGGTTGAGCCTAGAAATAGAAGGTTCAAATATCTAGGAGGACGAGGAAGAAGGGAAAAAATAAATAAAAAAGCAGCACGAGACGACAAGTTGTACCTGAAGGAAGCGATCGAGGATGGCGACGGTCATGTACAGGGTTTCCTGGAGAAGCTGGAACCTTGAGTGCACCTGAATGAGCCAGTCGATCAGAAGAGCACGCATACGCTCGTTGATCTCGTAGCCGTCCATGTATCTCGGACGGATCGACTGCTGGGCCTGATATAAAAACGCACCGATGAATGAGTGTTTAACAATGTAATGGATGCTAAGTGGAGGGGGAGGGTGGTGTTCTTGTTACTACTCCCTCACCTCAAGGCTCCGGAGGTACACGTAGATGTCCTTCACGTATTCAGAGCACAGCTGCGGGAGGTCCTCATCGCCCCGATCGATGTCCTCGATGGGGCAAAGGGCGTCGGAAAACGCCTGGCACAGCTCATCTTCCTCCTTCATGGAGACGTCGGCCTGAACTGGAGAAGCAACCGGAGCAGGCGGGAGGACCTCTGGTAGAACTGGGACACGTTTCGGTTGCACAGCAGCTGGCTGAGCTGCTGCCTTAACACCCTTCTACAAGAAGAGAAAGATCTTCATGAAGAAAGCAGGGAATTGAGAGGGAACGTAAAAGCTGTACGAAAGGAACCGTAGTTACCGTAGTCTTTGCAGGTTTGGCAGCAAAGTTAGACAGTTCACTCAGGACAGCCCTCCTCACTCCAACGTTGACAGCACCGGCTTTGCCACCGACTTGAGTCGGGTTCTCTGCATTGCGGTACTGAGAAAAAGAACACAAGCGTCAATTAAGTCAATTAAGCATCTGGAATGGTTTTGGCACCTGGAATATCAGTAAATCTCTAAATTACCTAATCAGCCAACACCCACAAGATAGAAAATAGCCTACCAACTTGCTCTTACTAAGTAGTCAGATGGATGTCCCTGATTGTAGGTTTCTCAGACACTTGTGTCCAAATCCACCATATGGAACCAATCAGGCCAAAACACACAGCCTTATATAGACCAGGGTGATGATCCATGTGAAAGTGATTTATTGCAGTCATAATAAGGACTGAATAACAGAGGCCTACACACGTGCACAAACACTTGTTTTTATCCTGCAGGTTCTACACTACATGCTAATATCAGCACAAAGCCATATTGGGGTTTTAACTTAAATAGAAACTACAAAAAAAAGCTAGATTTTAAGTTTAGATTGCATTATTTATTAATAAAACAAAAAAATAACCAATTGATGATGAAAAACTAGATCTTTTATACCCTCACACATGCTAATTGGTTCGGTTGATAACGTTGGCACAACAATAAACAAAACAAAACACGTTTCTTACACAAATACTTACAACAGCGCGAAGGTCCATATTAGTGGCCGTGAAAAAGACTTAAAACCTCAAAAAAAAGAATTTTCAACAACAAGATCGTGTGATCGCTTCACTCTCGCGTTCCTTTTTGTCCGTTCAAACACCAAGTGCGAGCGCAGGAACAACAGCGCAGCTGCGACGATTCAAATACCGCACTCTCTGCTCCCATTGGATAACGCGTCACTAAAGCGAGCCATTTTATTGGATGATGGAATGTCAATCAAATGGGACGCGACACGCAGTATTGGGCGGGACTTCGCTGCTTACCTCGTTTCCTATTGGATAGCGCGTCCTAGGACGATTTCCTATTTTTTTTTTTTTATCATTTTATAGCAATATTATTTGTTATTTATAATAGAGATTATAGCATATTAATGGTGATATATATGGCATGATCACATGTCATGTTATATATAATTTTATAGCTTTATATTTTATTATTTATAGCACAGGTTATGGTATATAAATAATGGATTGAATTGTATTGTAGAAATACTTTCAAGTTATATATTATAAATACATGTTGAAAAATCTACAAACAATACTGTTTTTTATTTTCAATAAAATATAGGAATCTAAGATTTTCTGTTATCTCGCTGTATGTTTTTCTTTATTTATAATTTTATAGAAAAAAATATTTAGTTAGACAAAGTATGTTGATGCATGTTGATATAGAATAAAAAGAATCAAAAACAATACAAATGTCCTTTTTTTGCGTTTAAGATGAAAAATAATAAATGTTGTGGTTGAATATATTTCTTTTTCATTGTCATTTTGTAGCAATATGTTATATTATTTATAGTAAGAATTATAGTATATAAATAATAGATTGTTTTGTATTGTAGATTTAAGTTCAAAATATTTAACATGAATGTAAAAATATTAATTTTTTATATATTATGGTATAGCAATATATTTGAGTATTTATAGTAGAAGATATAGTATATAAATGGTGGCTACAGTTTTGTAAGTTTAATATGCTATATGACATGACCTCATATAAAAAAAAATTTTGTGATTTGTTTTTATAAGATAAAAATAAAATCATATTTCCATGTTCCTCTCTGTATGTGTTTAATAATATTATTAACATCAATATCTTATAATTTACTGGAGGTTTTAGTATATAATTTATGGATTGTATTGTAATGTATTGTATTGTGTTGTATGATAAACAACACAATACAATACATTACAATACAATGTGAAATGTCTCCTTTCTTATTATAATTTTATAGCTTTATATATATATATTTTTTACTTATAGTGCGTTATAGTAGATAAATATGTAAATAATTGATTGCATTACATTGTAGGTTTAAGTTCAATATATGTATACATACAA